>BLKR01016512.1:0-25888 GCA_011170035.1 Teleogryllus occipitalis | reverse complement strand
GATCATCTTCGCTGAATGGCGAGATCCGGTTCCGACCTACCCGTAGGCTTGCAGGGTTTTCCCAACAAACTGTCTTCCGTACTCGGGGTACCCCCCCCCCCACAGCAAGGAAAATCTCTAAGCTCCCGACTGGTCTCCCGACAAGTGTTGTAGTGAAGTGTATGTGAGTGTGTGTGCGTGTGCGTGTGTGTAAGGGGTGAGGATAGCAAGAAGAAGAGGAAGGAAAGATCGTGCTCAGTCCGTGGCCCGTTTGTGAGGGTACTGCTCCGACATTCGCGTGGTGTTAATAGGAGAAATGACGGAAAACTACCGATCAGAGCAGCCGGCCGCCAGAATGTGTCTCCAGACAGCGGCTGAATTTGACCTAGCTAGTGCGTAGTTTGTTGTGTCGGGAAGTACTTTTAAATATAAATAAAATTTTTCTTTCAAGGATTATTTCATTTCATCGGGGAAATTGATGTCTACTTGGGTAGTGACAAATATGAAGCAGGTTGTCGGAATAGTTCGTTTAAACAAAATGACAATTCGAAATGCAAGGGATCGTTTCTCAATACCAAATAAGATTTTCTGTAACCGGCGAAAACAATTTTGAAAAGAAATGGCGTACAGATGAAGCAAAATTAGTATGAACTTAAATTTGGTAATGAAAAGACGGTAGGCAGTAGAAGCGATTCACTGAATCATTTATGATGAAATTTTGAAGTGGGTTGGATCATGTGCCGGTCAAGTAATGGATGGATCCATTAAAAATGTAAAGACCCAGTATTTACTATCAACGTGACAGATGTTTGTTAGAACATGGTGAAAATTTTGTTCAAGATAACTTGATAACGTTAACTATTTTTTATATTTGTGTTATTATTATATGCTAAGTTAGAATATTTAAAAAGCACGTAACTATCATTGTAACATTTTATGCATTTATGGCAATAAATTCTGTTCGATGCAGAAGATGCCTTTTTTAATTTATTTTGTACTTTATACGATGTAACCCCCTGATATTTGTGAAGTCTAAAAGTTAGAAAATGTTTCAAGTTCCAAACAATTTTAGAAAGCTCCTTTTCTAGGGACACATGCTTCTTAGGCTGTATGTACACAGTATAGTTGATCAAGGAACGTTACATTGTAGCGTGAGATCATACTAAGCCATTGACGTACTAAAACTAATGGAGCTACAACAGCACATCTTTCCTCACATTATTTTTAAAAACTATGCGATATCGTATTATTTCTTGAACCTGTGTTCCCAACCAGAATTTTTTTTTCCGCGCCTTCATTGGAAATCAGGTTTTTAGGTCTAGCATTAATGCGTAAATTTTTATTGCAATTTTCGAAAATTCAGAGATTTTGATGAAAATTGGGTATTTTGGAGACGTACTTTGATTGAGTAAAATATTTAAATAAAAAATGTAGAGACGATTTTGAAAAATTATTGTTTTTAAGATTGTTTTTAATGTAAGATTACAAAAAGGAACTTCTATTTTGATAAAAAGTATATTACCTTATTTACAGACCTAATTTTGATGAACAGATTTTATTACGAATCAAATCCCTATGTATAATATTGTATGTTATGGAGCGACCGACAAAAATGTAAACGTTTCCAATTTCAAAATTCAGAATTCCACAAATATCGGACATGCGCAATTTTAACGCTCATATTGCTCTGTCCAATTAAAAATTCAATAAATAAATTAGAACCATTTCTGAGAAAATTTTGAAAATGTCATTGGGACTTAATGGTAAATAACTGAGAATCAAAATATCCATTTCAAATTCAAGAGCTCGCGACATCAGACAGAAGGATACTGGAATATCGATTTTGGTGAATATCCTGCCTATGGTTTAGGCGCTAGTGTTGTTCAAAGACAGGCGCACAAATGGACACACAGACGTTTTGCAGCAAACATGTTTTTTGGTACAGAGAACCCACAAATGTGATTTCGTAACGTGTTAGAGAAAGTAATTTGCAACATATAGGAGAAAGAATATCTACTTTTTCGGAATCAGGGACATACAATACGAGCTTTACGCTTTGAAAAATTGCCCCTTTGAGCTTCAGCCTCATAATACTTTATTTTTAGTACGTGAGCAGTATGCGAGAAAGTTAAAAGCTTAAGCAGCCGATAATACCAAATCAAGTTAAAAGCAAGAAAATATTGCCGTTTCTTAAGGATATTAAAACCCATAATTGTGTAGTACTTTGCGTTTATGTCTTTTTAAAATATTGGTAGTGTATCCTTGTTTCCATTTCTATTTAAATAGTTAAAAAGTTCCTGTTGAGGTGTACACATTAGTATGCAAAACGTAACTTCTCCGGTACAATATAAATAATGAGTTTTTGATTGCCTAAAAAAATAGACCTTTGAACTGAAAATTTAAAATGACATCCCAGCAAAGATATGCATATCATTTGGGTGAGTCATTTCAGGTAGTGAAAACGGACGCCAGCGAGTTCGTCAAAGTTCAAACAATCAATAATTTCTTCTCTGTTTCCACCACAGAAACAGATTCTTGTAGGTTTTTTTATCTTTCTTTCTTTTTCTTCTTTCTTCCTTTTCCCATTACGTCACTAACAACCGCCAGACCTTTTGCGCACTAATTTGCGTTCTTCTTTGTTTATTACGAAAAAGTATTGTTCTTCCTCGGCAATACTTAAAAATAGCCCCAGAATTTCCACTTTCTACAAGAAAACCTTCTGGACATTATAAATAAGGCGAGAAAGTAAAAAAATCGAAATCAAGAAACTGCTGCGCAAAAAACGAAACGTTTCTCAGGAAAGTGACATAAAACATTTTTTTATCTATTTGAGAGGAAACAGGTGATTTTTACAACGTGAAATGAGTTACCTATATATGTATTAAGATTAAAATTAATACGTATCCATGTTTAATCTAAAGAAAGTATATTTCACTTGAACATCATGTATTTTTGCCATTAATAAAAACAATGTACGTAAATGCCCAAGACACAGAAAATACGAAAGACTAAGCTATAAAATTACTTGTATAAAAATAACAATTGAAATTCTTGAATTGATCAATTGATTTTTTCAATAATTTCATCCAGTCAATTTCTACATTCAGAAAATTTACAATGGATCTTATTCTTTTTGTTCCAAGATTTCTTTATCACTGCGGTAGGCGGATAGACTCGAAAATCGACGGGAAAATTGATTTTCCAAAATTTGCCTCATTTTATTCTCTGTCTTCTGAACATTCTCTTATATAGTTTATGCATGTTTTACTACGTTTTATTCCCTAAAAAGTTTTTACTGGAACTATACAGTAGTTAGGGCGTTTAAAGAGAGGGTGTAACTCTTGGAAAAGGGGAAAAAATATTATTTATTTGATATTTGCAAAGTTCGAAATGTTTGCAGTTCATGGCTGCACTGTTACTTTACGTCTAGCCTGTTTCCTTTGTTTATTCTAAATAAAACGCGTATTGTGGTGAATAAGAATGGAAGTAATTGTATTGTTGTAGTTGTATTGTTGGAAGTAGTTATACAGAAGTAATTGTATTGAATAAGCATAGAAGTAAAGTATTGTTGTGTAAATAAATGCCTAATGTAGTAATGAAATAATTAGGAATGTCTGTTGGAAGAAATATTCACCTAAGACAATGCCAAACAACGTGGAAGCAAGTGCGAAAACCAATAAATGATTTTTTTTAAATTCGTTGCGACGTTGTTGATGCAACGCGTCTCTTAGCCCTTGTTGGGCGTTGAGCGCTTTCTTCTGGAGTAATCCTCCGTTATTGAGCATACTATACTCATACACAGTTACTGAGAATAATCTCAAGTCAAGTCTGGTCACGTCGCAGTCAGTCAGTGCCTTTTATCCCTTCGGCCAGGAGCTCGACGACGTTGGATCCCGGGGTTCCTGGCCGGTCACCCAACCAAGAACTTGCGAGTCTCGAATTCGCTTAACTTTCGTGACTTCACGGAGCGTAGTAAACGAATTCGGCTAGCGCCGCCGGCTTCTCCTAAGACAAAATAAAAATCAGGAAGCTAAAAGGAAATGAAACAATTAGGTTTCAGATGACTCAGAATATGGAAGAGG
This sequence comes from Teleogryllus occipitalis, assembly GCA_011170035.1. NCBI lineage: Eukaryota > Metazoa > Arthropoda > Insecta > Orthoptera > Gryllidae > Teleogryllus > Teleogryllus occipitalis. Next base: position 21,827 of record BLKR01016512.1, on the reverse strand, counting down.
AATGCACTAAGGTATTGAGTACATGCAAAAGTTTGCACCAAATCTTTAAAGACAATTTGTTCAAATTCGTGTTTTTTTTTAACTTTAGGAACATTTATCTGCGGGAAAAATAGTAGTACATGCTTAATTTTTTTCAGCACAATCTACATTGCTTGTAATGTCAAAATCAGTAACAAAACGATCAAAAAGGTCAGCCAATTAAATGTAAAAAAATTATAACAAAAATATGTAATTGTTTTCATAATTTATTAAAAATTCCTGTTCAAAACGAATAATTGTATAGCAGATTTTTGTGCTGATTTGCATTAAAGTATGTTTAAATGTTAAATATTTAAAAAATCAACCCTCTGAGTAAAATGTTTTAGATATGTGTACCTAAAAATCATAAAATTGACATGGATAAGATAGGGATGTCCTTCTCACCTTAAGCTCCGATCCCAGTGTTTGATTACGGCTGAGGTATGTGAAATTTCGAATAAATAAAAACAAAAAAGTTAAGTTCTTTATCGAGATCGTTTCATCCCTCATACTCTTTAGTAAAACAATTCTTAGCTAATATATTTAATGATTTTTATTATATTTTTTGAAAAGGCTTAAAAATGGACTTTCGAATTTTCTGAAAACCAAAATGAATTTCGTGGCGAGCGCCTCGCACTGAGCTCCACTGTTCCAAAGCGCAACGCGAAGAGGCCCAGATAGAGGGCGACGACCGTAACGGGCCTCCAAGTGACGCTGTCCTCTGCTTCCGCTTGCATCCAAATATAATCTTAGAAAGTCCCCAGGGACCACACTACATTACTACTTCAACGACCAAGAAAAGGTAAGGTAATTTTCACAATACCAGTCACTAAGTGACCTGAGAGGAGAATTGTAGATGACAGCATTGGGAATTTTCCGTAGAATGTGCCAGCATTTCGTTCTAATACATCCTCATGTTTGTTCCTGAGCAAGCGAAAAGGAATCTTTTGACAAAAGAAATTAAGAAAATATAAGAAAGATATAACCGCTGTATTAATGAAAAGAAAATAGTGAATAACCGCATACAGGAAGTTTGCAAACATTTATTTTATTATCTGTAAGAGTTAAGTGTGCACAGGTTCTTGGGTAATGGTGCAGTTTCAAGTTTATTAAGGAAATGTCACTTAGAAAATTACAATACAACAAAATGTTGTATCATACAAAATAATACAATACAAAGCTTATAGAATACAACAAAAGCCCGTGCCCATATTAGAGAACACAATAATGTGCAAGATAGGTCATGAAAGTTATCAAGCATCTACGTGATATGAATTATTTAAAGCAGTGGAAATATTTAATCAAACATATACAATTTTCAATTTGTTTTTAATTATTTCAATATTTTCTACTTCCATTATATTCGTGGTGTTTCGTCAAAACAAATAACATTGTTTGGTATAAACTGTAGTAAAGAGGATCAACCAACACCAACAAAGAAAGGAGTCGTAATTCTTTTAAATTTATACAGGTTCCTCAAAAACAATAGGCAAATACTAGATTTTTCAGACAATCGTTCTTTCCTGTTTATATCGCATTTTGGAAAGGTACTACTTTTGTGATTAAAATTAAATATCCCCCAAATTCTCGGCTAGATGCAACCAAAAAATTTGTCTAGAAACCTTATTCTCTCAATTTCTATCAAACAACTCGAGTAATTTTGAGGAAATAGTTAATTGGACGTGAATTGCAAGGAACATTGTTACACGATCATTGTAATGTTTTCGAAGAGAAAAACATTTTATAATATGACGGCTTGCGTACCTTTTAACAATCAAGCCATAATATACTACTTCTATGCCATATTAAATCACTGTAAATACTTAATCACTGTAGTCAATTAATAATAATAATAATAATAATAATAATAATAATAATAATAATAATAATAATAATAATAATAATCAAAATCTACATGTATAGATTACACCTGGGCGCATGTTACGGTCTCTAATGACTAGCTATTAAAAATTCTTGAAATTTACATCTCCCCTGAAATTATTAAATGCTTGAAGGCGATGATGAACAAACCTTCATATTGAAAATGGTAAACTTTCATCCGTTAACATTAGAAGAGGACTATTCCTAGGAGATTGCCTCTCTTCAATGTGGTTTTGTTTAGCCATCAATCCATTTTCTGCATTATTGAAAGAAAGTAAGCTGAGATACAAGATAAAATATCACTCCCTTTTTATGGACGACCTGAAACTATCATGGAACCACGAAACAACTGCAGTCCTTGATCAATTCTGTGGCAATCTTAAGTAAAGATATAAACATGTCATTTGGCATCGAAAAATGTACTTAAAACGGTAAACATTACAAACGAACCAACAGTTCCAAGGTATTGAAGAATTGGAATTCGGTGCTATGTATAAGTATCTTGGAATATGGTAGAACTCCTCGATTGAGCACACCTACCTACATAAAACCTTCATATAAAAGTACTGACGGAAAATAACAAAAGAACTCAACACAAAATTATTGGGAAATAACATTACACTCTTAAGATTCATCAACACCTTGGTCGTGCCAATATTAACCTCAGACTCTGCCTACTCCGAAAAGTTGGAGGAAGAGGCTTACTGAATATACACTGGATATGTAAGAAGCAAAAACAGAATATAAAAAGTAAACTGATCAACTCTCCTGACCAAATTATGCAGCAGGTTATTGGAATTTATTTAGGCCACACTCCCCTGAATCTTTCTTGTAACATAACGACAAACATTCCAAATTCAACCAATTTCTTGGAAGGGAAATGCTGCACGGAACGTTCCACAATTTTCTAGAAGAACAATATATTGATAAAGCTGCGTCTCTGAATTGGCTAATAAGTGGATATTTATGCCCAGAGTATTTTACCATTACAAAGGTTTGTAATGGCTATCCAAGTTAGGGTTTGCGAATGAAAAAGCACAAAAAAATGTAATGAGGTGAATGTAATAGACAAGTGCAGAACGTGTTCTACATATGGCGAATCAATTGAACGCATTATGGTGGATCGTCCGCCATTATCAGAGAATGCCTATCTTGGAAGACACGACCAACACGCAAAACTGATACAGTAAAAACTTCCTGCATGAAAGGTGTTCTTGACACTCCTATACCATACAAATATATTCAAATATTCTGCAGCCCCGGTATTGGAGACATTGGAGCATGTGATGTACTGGGACCATTCTGTTATCACGATCCAAACAGTAGATTATAACAGGTCTGATATCTTCCTCATCGATAACACCAATAAGAGAGCCTCTATAAATGATATTGCAGTTTCTTTGGCCCATAACATAAGCAAACTGAATTATACCAGATCAAGAAGAATGAGGGGTTGAAATGTAATTGAAAAGCATTTGCCGGTTGGAGAAATTTCTTATAGGTCTTTGTGATTTCTTCGGAAGGAGTGACTACAAGAAATGTAAAAAGAATTTTAGAAATTTCGAACTGCCAGTAAAATTTCAAACATTTGAGCAAAATAATGTCTGTCTTGTTATCAGTCATTCGAATCATGATATTCACCAGGTGCTGTCGACCTATGCAAAATTTCTTCTCTTAAGTCAGAGTAGTTTTGAAGAAAATAAAGGCACACCTTCTGAAAGTCTGGTTTCTTCGACCAACACCAGGCGAATCCCGAAGTAGTACCCTAACAAATGGGCGACGAACCGCGCGCGATCTTTCCTTCCTCTTCCTTGTTCTATCCTCTCCCCTTGCACACACACTTTCACTAACATGCACTACACTACCACATATTCCGGGAGACCGGTCGGAAGCTCAGAGCTTGTTGCCTTGTGGTGGGAGAGTGCTGTTTGGCGAGAAGCACGCTAGCCGTCGGGAAGTTCGGCGCGAGGTCTCGCTATCCTGCAGGGGAAGATCACCTGATGAGGGAGAAACGTGCAGTATACTTACGGGTATAATTACCTTAGCAGTTGGCGTGCCCAGAATCACCAATCAATCTTCTAGATGCCTTTAAGGACTGATTTCCAAGCAATAATCGATCGAATGAGGTATATATCACCTCCCCCCCCCCCCAGAGTCACCCAAAACGCATTATAGTTGCCTAAAAAGACAAAACACACGATTTTATATAAATTTCTTAGGATCTTCAGAATGGCTTTGCAAAATATTACCAGCTCCCTACGAGAAGACCAAGACGCGTAGAATTCCATCTCATTTGTCTCGATTAGTGGATTGGAAGGCGTCTCGCCGTTAGTGACGGATGGCACAAGTTACACGATATGTATCAGGATATGTATATTCCTTCAGACAATTCGAATCTGTAATTAACTCAAAAACACCCATTTGATGTCTTAGATCTATTTTAACAATCACCCATTCAAACCCCTGATTGTTAGACAAATCCATATGCACCGATGCTCGGCAGGTACACGAAATTCCTTTCATCGCATCAGAACGTTATCTGTCGGATACTAGTGCGTGAGCACTTCCCTGATAAACGTCACATATATAACGTCAGTATATGTAGTTCCTCGCTATATATTATTGGAAAAAGTGAAAATTTTCGACACTCTTCGTCCTAAACGTTTGTAACATTTATTCTGACACACCTGTAAATAGATTTGCTTCATTTCATTTCTGCAAGATATTAGTGCTTATTATTTACTATGTAAAGCATGGTTCAAAATCAAAATTCCTCTGTTGTAAAGAAAAAAATTGTAGCGGCATTCCAGAAAATATTTTTTATAATTTTCATTTAATTCAAACTCAAATTATGCAACTACTACTTTTTTTGAAAAAAATGCACATAATATTTTTTAATGATCTTATTTTTAGAACATACTCCATAGTTCGCTGGATATGAGACTGCCACATTTTTTTATCACTCTTTGATACATACGAGTAGAAAATTTAAAGAAAAACTTTGAACAAAAATTTTAGAAAATAATTCTTTGAAAACTTCCTCAATTTCACGCTAAATTACTGGAAAACTACTCATATTTTTGAAAAATTGTTCCTGAACTTACTTGAAAGTCTCTTTCAACAACAGATTTCATTAAAGAAAAAAACTGTATCTTCAATATTGTAGTTGGAGGATGTCGCAGAAAAAATTTGAACTTATTCAATTTTCGAAAAATCATGGATTTAAACGAAAATGAGACCTGCGTCATTCTTATAATCGTTCTCTGCGCTATACGGAAACAAAGTTTAACAAAAAAATTTGGAGGCATTTTTGAGAAAATGTTGGTGTGTAATTGAGGTTTCACATAAAGTATCTCCAAAAATTAAAATATTCGTTTCAAACTCGCAGGGCCTCGATTTCCTATGAATTGATTGGTGAATATTAATTTTGGATTTTGGAAAAATCCAGCTAAAAAGTTGAGACGCTAGCGTTGATCACAGACGGACGGGCAGACGGACGGGCAGACGGACGGGCAGACGGACGGGCAGACGGACGGGCAGACGGACGGGCAGACGGACGGGCAGACGGACGGGCAGACGGACGGGCAGACGGACGGGCAGAGGGACGGGCAGAGGGACGGGCAGAGGGACGGGCAGACGGACGGGCAGACGGACGGGCAGACGGACGGGCAGACGGACGGGCAGACGGACGGGCAGACGGACGGGCAGACGGACGGGCAGACGGACGAGCAGACGGACGGGCAGACGGACGGGCAGACGGACGGGCAGACGGACGGGCAGAGACGGACAGGCAGACGGACGGCAGACGGACGGGCAGACGGACGGGCAGACGGACGGGCAGACGGGCAGACGGACGGCAGACGGACGGCAGACGATCGGGTGTGAGCTAAAAATCCTCAATCCTCATTCGAACCAGGGTCCCTCAGGTTTAGCAACCGTGTCTTAACCTATATGTTGCCGCGACCGAGCATATTTTTATCACAAGAAAGACTTCTTCCTCCGCCTGATGGTGAGATCCAGCAACGATCTCAATCGCCATCAGGGGCAAGTATCATCCAGTGGGAGATCGCCTCCAGACGCGACAGGCTCTAAGCTTGCCTGTCTCCCAACATGTGTGTCAAGTATTGTAACAGCCTCGTAGGCAAGGGAATAAATGGCATAGAACACGGAAGAAAAGGAAAGATTGCGCTCAGTCCGTGCTCCATTTGTTAGGGTATTGCTCGTAGTTTCATTTGGTGTTGATCGGAAAACTACCGATATAATGTCTAAAACTATCTAGCTAAAGTCGAATTCCGGCTACCGTCAGGAACCCTAGGATTTTCCGATTAAGTGGCATCAGTTGATGCCCTGAACCCTCAGCCGGTCATTTCTATTCTGGAAAAAGTTATTTTTGTAGTGTTTTTCAATAAATCTGGAAGTATTTTTCGGAGTGATCCAACACGATTTTCTACTTGCAGCTCCGAAGCAACCCCTATCCGGTCTGTTCCTCTGCGCGGGTACTAAGTTCCAGCCTAGAGATGGGCGATTTCTCTCACGTGAGCTCAAATGAGCCGATTCATCTGAAAGAACGGTTCATGATCCATCAGTGCGAACCGTGGCTCTTGGGTCGCTTCTGCCGCCCACGAGCGTGAGCAGTGGGAGAAGTCAAGGCTGACGTGGGGGGCAGCTCAAAGAGCGTCGGCTATGAGCCGCCTGTCAGCGCTTCTGCTCTTTCCGCTCTTGGCGCTCTTTCGCTCCCGGCTGAGACAACGCGCTCTCCGGCCACTCGGCTGAGCGGGCTGATGGCTCGGGGCGAGGTGTGTATCGGAACAGCTCTCTGTGCATTTGCGAATGACGATAAGTGTCGAGTATTTGCCGGCGGTGTTCACTGATTTTATTTAAAAACAAAAAGCAGTATTTAGTTGTTCATTAACAGCCACTGATTGATGTAACCTAGTTATTCCAGATAAGAAAAAAATATTATAATAAATTTATTGAAATTATAATTGTTTAAATCTAGCATTTACAATTTCCTTTTAAACAAATGACTTAACTTAAATCCATATCTAATAATAATGAAATGTTTATAGGTCATAGTTTAACTTGCTAGTTACCGATTATTGTGACAGAAGCTAATTTAAAAAAACATTAAGTATGAAGTATTGCTCTACACTTAAATTAACTTTTTTAAAACAACTTGTGTATTGTACCATATCAATAATATTATATCATGAATCTAATTAGTAATATAATCCGTTTATTCAGGATCAAATAATACTTCGTTTTCATAATTAAAACATTTAAAAAACACTTCTCAAATATAAAGGGAATCATTTAATGTACATTTACTGAAATAAACATGTACGCAAAGATGAGAAAGTGACGCCCAAAAATCGCAGCGAAACTTTTATACTCGACAAGGTATTTTAATTGTTAAAAACTCAGTCATTAAAAACAGCCGTTTCTTAATGATTGAGCTGTTCTGAACCCCTCTCGCAGATGAGCCGTTTTTCCCAACTCTCCTCCAGACCATCAGCCGGTCTTTGCTCCTCCCCCAACACACACACACACACACACACACACACACACACACACACGATTGCACGCACAGGATAGGGCTTAGGGCATCAACTGATGTCACTTCAGTGCCTCTGAGTGAAACAAGACAAGCACAATTTGTAATTAATTTCTATAAAACTGTACAAGCAAAAAATAGACTATTTGACAAAGGCGTTGAATTATATAATAAATTACTGTTAGAAATAAAAAATTATGAACAAATCAAAGAATTTAAAAGAAAAATTATAAAATACATAAAAATATAAAATTAATTTTGAAAATAGTTAATAGAGTATATCTATAGATATAAACAATGTATGAAAAATACGCATTTTCTACATAAATAGCCGAGACAGCTAAATAAACCAAATCTATTATATATATATATATATATATATATATATATATATATATATATATATATATATATATATATATATATTACTAGCTGACCCGGCGAACTCTGTTCCGCCTTAACAGCCGGTTCCATCTTTTTCTCGCGTCGAACTCACTGTGAGAAACTGTACAATCCTTGTTGCACTGCGTACGTGCAAAAACGTGCGTTCTCACACAGGAACGCTGTCGAACGGGATAAACAGTATCCTATGTCCGTCTCCTGGCTCTAAGCTCTCTAATTGAAATGATTGAAGGCGTTGTCATTGTCAACAATACTATTGTTGACAATGACCACGCCTTCAATCATTTCATTTATGTAAATGTCAACTACAACTCACCACTAAATCAATATTCTGAGCTCCCTGCTCACCAAATCGGTACAGCCGTTCTTGAGTTATAAATAGTGTAACTAACACGACTATATATAGATATAACGGCGAACGAAAGGCAGCTATCATTATCGCCTTCTGTTATCAATGCGGCGTTACAACAATGGGTTACAACAGGCAACAATGACCGCTAACATGCGAAATCACGCGAAAACGTGCAAAAACGTGCGTACACACACAGGAACGCTGTCGAACGGGATAAACAGTATCCTATGTCCGTCTCTTGGCTCAAAGCTTCCTGCTCACCAATTTTCAGCCAAATGGGTGCAGCCGTTCTTGAGTTATAAATAGTGTAACTAACACGACTTTCTTTTATATATATACTAGCTGACCCGGCGAACTCTGTTCCGCCTTAACAGCCGATCCCATCTTTTTCTCGCACCCACTGTGAGAAACTGTACTATCCTTGTTGCACTCGTGATAATAAAGCAATTGCAGATTTGTGTTTTTCTCTCAAACGAAGAACTTAAAATAAAACGCTCTGATATTAAATAGATAATTAAAAAATCTATTAAGTAGCAGAGCGTTTTTTGGAATTGATTTTTGTTTAAGAGAGAAATACGAAGCTGTAATCATAGGGACCGGCTGTTAAAGGTAATAAATAATCAGATTTTGGAATTTATTAATTTAAATTATTTATTAGAAAATACAAATAAAAAAATTAAGTAGATTAATCATTCATTATTGTTCCTGTATTTTGGTGCACTCTTCAGTTAAGTACCTACACGCGAAAACATGCGAAATCACGCGAAAACGTGTGTTTTCACACAGGAACGCTGTCGAACGGGATAAACAGTATCCTATGTCCGTCTCCTGGCTCTATGCTTCCTGCTCACCAATTTTCAGCCAAATCGGTACAGCCGTTCTTGAGTTATAAATAGTGTAACTAACACGACTATATATACACATCACTGGGAGGTCTATAGGTTCGAGTCCAGACGGTGGCAGGATTTTCGACACAGCTAGATCGCTGGGTTCAGTCGCAGTCTGGAGGAGAATCCTAGCGGTCGGCTGCTTTGAACGGTAGTTTTCCGTTGTTTCTCCGATTAACATCTGGCAAATGCAGGAACAGTACCCTAATAAATGGTCCACGGACCACGCGCGATCTTTCCTTCCCATACATTGTTTTATCTTACACCTTACTTACACATTTACATACACTACCACACATATTTCCGTTGAAATTGCGAAATCGATTTTCCGCAGTACTACATAACTTTCTATATACTACATATATTACTCCGTATATACGTATGTATACGTGAAAGTAAAAATACGACTCGCAATTCTGATTGATTCATAAATTTGTTTTAGTGCTACCTAAACTAGCATGATCGTTATCCCCGTAAATGTGGTGCGTGTCGTATTCCGAGAGGTGAGGATGTTCCTCCCTAGCCGAAACCTGAGATCTAGCACCGATCTACAGGGCGGTGTCCTTTCTCAGATCTCTTCCCTCGCGGGGCCTCGCTTAAGACTCAAGCTCTAAGCTCCTACTGTCTTCCATATGTGGTAATGTAGGGCGTATATGTCAAAGTGTATGTTTAAGGAGACGAGGTGAGAGAGTAGGATAGAAGCATAAGGAAGGAAAGATTGCGCGCGTTCCGAGGCTCTCTGTTAAGGTACTGCACAGACATTCCTATAGTATAGTTCGGAGAAACCACCTAAACTACCGAAGAGAGAAGTCAGCCACTAGACTTCTCCAGCCAGTGGTTGAATTTGACCCAAATACATAGTGTTGAAAATCCGTTATTATGGGGACTCAACCCTTAGGACGACCCTGTCAACGACGCAAAAGAAGCAAAGGTGTTGTCGTTGAGCTATCGCAGCCGGTGCGTCGAGTTCCGGTTGCAGCCTGCGGCGCCGGGGCCGACGGCTGCAGCCGCAGCGTCCCTCTCGAGTTACAGGGCCCACCGCACCGCACCACACCGCACCACGGCACGCCACGCCGCGCCGCGCCGCGGGCCTTGCTCTTTCTGCCGGTGGCCGCCCCGCCCCCGCCCCTGGCTCCAATCCCCGCCCCCACGGCTGCCACGCCTCGCCAGTGGACCAACTTCTCCTCAACGCGGCATTGTGGCGCGGCCTCCGACTAGCCCATACGTCAGTCTCAATCTTCACCTTGATCGGGCAGTTCAGTGCGCGTTGAATGCTGCCTGGCGCAGCTTCCAGCGGCCAACGCAGAGCGCTCCGCTCCGCCTTTGCCTTTGCCTTTGCCTTTGCCTTCCCAGGGCAAAGCCAACCGCACTCCCGGCCGCTCCCACCAGCGAAACAATGACTTCTCTTCCAGTGGCCACTGCAGTGCCTCTGACCGGGAGGTCCTAGGTTCTAGTCCCGACGGTGGCAGCATTTTCGACACTAGCTTGTCAGTTAGGTCGAATTCTGTCGCTGTCAGGAGGAGAATTCTAGCGGCCGACTACTCTGAACGGTAGCTTTCCGTGGTTTCTCCGACCAACACCAGGCGAATCCCGAAGTAGTGCCCTAACAAACGGACCACGAACCGTGCGCGATCTTTCCTTCCTCTTCCTTGTATCCTCTCCCCTTACACACACTTACACTAACATGCACTGCACTAGCACATATTCCGGGAGGGATAGCTTTCCAGCTTTTGGCACTGGGGCTCCAATTTCGTTCACTTCAGGTGGAATTTGTGATGAACGAAGAGGGTTGACGACGCATTTAGTCGAGATTTCGTGTTGCCCTTGTTAATTTCACCACCACCTCCATCGTTAACGTCAGTATTTATCACAACACTTGGTATTTATTAAAACTTCACATCAACAAGTAGTGTAGGACAGACCCGATGACAGCCGTGATGAAATTTTCTGATAAGTCAATGTGTTGTCTCTGTCGTTGTTTCACGTCACATGTATTTTAGGGTCGAATTAATAACACTTTCGCCAGTTAGCGGTGTTCCCCGGCCTGGGTCTGATTTTATTTATTGTCCATGTCTGGGGATAAGGAAGATATGTGGCGAGAATGACATATTCCAATCTCCGTATCTAGCATTCTCAGCCTGCCTGAGCTTCTTCTTTCGACATACTGCTATAGTAATTGACACAATTGTGTTAGAAAGTTAAAACTCATTTTGATAATTTATAAAATTACATTTTCGTACGATATACATTCAATTAAAATTCAAGTTCCTTTTCTAGGACCTTTTGTTCCCTTACGAAAATTACTCTTTCCTACTCACTGTTCTTTTACACGAAAATTTTAGACAAAGAAATCTCTCCTTCGATGTTTAAGAATGTTTTGGAAATATTCAACCTTATTGACGTATCCTTGCAATTTGTAGAATATTTGCAAGCTAAAAAATACATCTAAAAACCTTGCAGCACGCTGACGATTGCAATGGAGAATGAGGATGATGTGAGGTGTATGCTACAAAGGTTGACTGTCCCAGCATAAACGAAGCAGATTCATCGAAATAAATTCTAAAGGTTGATTGGAAGTTTAGCTGCTTCCTCTCGCCGTATGTAGGTGCATGACCTTAGCCAGGGGCCAATTCTCCAGGTCATTCACATTCCCACACAGATTCTAATCGCATTAAAAAATTCCTCCTTTTGATTTATGTAAATAATATCAAATACGGGTACATCTAATGTAGATGTTTCTTACAGAGTACTGAGAAAGGTGTTGCGTAGATACTACTCCATATATAGTGCAGTTTGGTGATACACAAACGATACCGGGATCCCAGAAGCCGCTGTACTGTTTAGATTGATGCGAAGAAAAGAAGAAGACAAAAAGGATAAGAGGGAAAATAAAAGGAGTCGAAAGAGAAAACATAAAATAAAGACGAGGGAGAACGAGGAGATAAATGAACAAATATATAGGAACACGGAGAAGGGGAAGAGGGGAGAGTAAGAAGCAGACAAAGAAGCAAAAACAGAGAGATGCCCAGCGAAATAGATCTCACGGAGATGGAGAAGTTGCGAGAGGGGCTGGACAACATCGGTTCTCCTCCGCCTGGGGCACTCAATTGTTCGGATCGCTCCCGCTGGAGCTGCATTATCCGAGCCCTGCTCGATCGAATTTCCGCTGTGAGTGGGCGCTGGCCCGCAGACGCCGTTCGATGAGACCATTCGTAAACTTGATCTGGCGGGGCGTCGTCTTCCGTGTGACACTGGAGAAGGCAACCACTGAGTATTACATACCGGTTCTACAGAGCACCTTTTAGGCCGGCCTAGGCGGCATTCTGAGCAACTGCGTTTCCTCAACAGAAAGAACAAGAGGTCAACGTCTGTTCACAGCGGATGAGAAGAATTATTCGAGAATATCTTTCTTAAATTCTCAGCGCCATAAAAGCACGCACTTAACCGAACAAAAATTGCGACCGTCAAGTATAAAGTTTCAATTCGCATAACACATGACCTACACGGATCGTGTATTGAAATAAACTACCAAGCGATAATGCATAATTGGAGAGCGTAGAATTAGAAAGTCAGCTGCAGTGTTTAAAACCTTTTATACTGGCTTTCCCTCTGATGAACCTCAAGGGAAAATATTTCACTTATCAGCTACGTAATCTAATCTAGTATGTTTCATTTTAAGACGTTTAAGCCTTATACTTCTTTCTTCCTCTTCAGAAACACGCACGAGCTCTCAATGAATAACAGTATTTGTTGACCTACAGTACAATCTTTTCAATTTGTTCACTGTTCAAAAAATATTGTATACAAAAAGTATCGAAGCTAAATAAAAATGAGATAACTGGAAATTAATAAATCATAAAATTAATGGCCCATTTCTGTTTTACCGCCATGCTCACTGCAACACTCACTGAGAGAACATACGTAGTTGCGAGTTCACGACTGAATCCTTTTCGACCCGAGGTGACCGAGAGAACTTACGTTCGAATCCTACGGTAGTGCACCAAGTGAGTGAGTATTGATTCAAAGAGCATCAACTACTTAGGGCATTGGTCCCGTAAGTGTTGTGCAAGTTATACCTCGGGGGTGGCGGTCGTCTTCCGCTGGAACGAGATCCGACGCCAATATTCATGCCGACTGGTGGGTGTTTTTTCTTCAACCTGATTTCTCCACCAGCAGGGCACCACTCCAGCCAGGACAAGCTCTGATCTCCCAACTGCTCACCCGACATGTATGACAGTGTAGTGCATGTATGTGTGTGTGAACGCATGTATAAGATGTGAGGATGGAACAAGACTAAAGAAGGAAATATCTCGCGCGGTCCGTGGTTCTTTCATTAGAGTACTGCTCCGATATTCGCCTCATGTTCATCGAAAAAATATAAGGAAAACTACCGATCAGAATAGTCTGCCGGTAGTCTGCCCGTAGTTCAGTCCAGACAATGCTTGAATCAGACCAAGCTAAGTAGCTACAATATAGGGACATATAACATCCAGAGAGTGCATCGTTTTTGACACCACCTGTACATCTGTGTCGAAGCCACCCCCTTCCTCCACATCGGATCCCGTTCGACTGGAGGGCAGACGTTCTTGTTCATTTCAGTGATCCCTTCGGATCCATTTCGGTTGATGGGGAAGAATCTTTAACAATGGATCACGGACCGCGCGTGTTGCTTCCCCAATCCCATCCTAATGGACAACTTGGCTGATGCTCCAACCGCATCTACCCCATCCACCCATTGTCCTACAATATATGGAACAAGAATCGGAGATACGGAATGCCAGACCCCGAGATACAATAAATGTTCCGGATTGAGATAACTGACTACGACTAGACTAGAATCACAGCATCAAGACAAGAAACGTCGAATTTGGTGGCAAATGTGTTGACATTAATACACCCGTTGCGTTTCGAAGTAGACGGGCTCACAAAAACACAACATATCAGGTAATAGGTATTTATGTATTCTCTACTGTCCTAATACACTGATTGATATTTCAACCTTTGAAGTCATGCTATCCAATTTGAAAACATATGCCTTGCAAGAGATTTAAATTTTCAACGCAGACCACTTGCCACTGCAGCCGTCTGCTCTACCCTGCTCAGATAGGGATATTGTCTGAGAATGAATTGCGATGTTGAAGATGGTTGATGGCTCCAGCCTAAATTTAATTAAAGTACTGAACGCCTCGTAGTGATTGCTTTTGTTGTAAAGATCGGCCCCATGTCTCTATTACTCTCAACCATATTATGAGCATTCTTCTATACATTTTTGATAATGCTGGCGGTAAAGTGCGGTAATTGCCCCAGCAACTGATTTATGAGCTCTTTGCAGGAATACGTAGGTGTCACGTCTACTGATTTATTGTCAGGGAACTACGATAATAGTGTAACGATAATACTGCGCTCACAAAAATAACATTCCTAGGAATTCCAAGGAATGAGTATTCGTCCGTCCGTCCGTCCGTCCGTCCGTCCGTCCGTCCGTCCGTCCGTCGAGCGTTTGTCAATCAATTGTGGTAAAATATAATTACAGAGAAGATTTGTGAAAATCAATGCATTTGCTACAACCTCTGCACTAAAAGCAATACATAAGTCACTGGACTAAAAGCCATTCAAATATTCAGTTTTGACCAAGGAAGATGTTAGCCAATTCAAGCGGCTAAACAGTTCAGCCGATTTTCTACAAAATTGATATTCCCCGATTGATCTGATGTCGCAGCCGCTTGAATTTGAAACTAACATTTTAATTTTGGGGGTACTTACATGACCCCCTGGGACATTTTCAAAAAAAAAGGCTTCAGTTTTTTGGAGGGGGTTATTTGAGGGATATTTAAGAAAATGGTGCAGGTCTCATGTTCGCTGATTTTTCGAAAATTGCAACAGTTCGAAATTTTTTCGGAGTTTTCCTACAATTAAAATATTAAAGATAGAGATTTTTTCCTCTAATGAAATCTATTCTAGAAGATAGATTTTGAAATAATAACATGTACAATTTTTCGAAAATTTAGTTTCTAGCACCGCTAGTTTTAAATGAAAGGTAGTGGGCAAGGAAGTGATATCACTTGATCTTACTAACAGGATTTATACTATAAACACTACATTTTAATAATATGTTAAAATTAATAAACTGAATACTGCTATCGCCGTTGTTAATCTGCTATCGCCGTTGCTTGATTACGTCGTTTTCAACGCCAACTACATTGTGAAATTGGAATATAGTTGGTCTTGGTCGTTTTGTTAATCGTAGGGAAATTGATTTAGGAAAAGCAATCGCTGCTTCGTGAGGTTAAAGCGAAGCAAAGATACGAGAGCTTTTGAGTTCTAAAATTGCTTTGAAATCCAAAAATTAGTGAGAGTAATGTAAATTAGTAACCGTAATGTCCAGCAATCAGTTGACACATAGCACAAAAATATTCAGAGTTAATTATATATGATGCATTACGTTTTTAAGTTAAACGGATAGCAGATTTCCCTGCTACAGTCTACTACAGCACACATGGACAGATCTAAGTAAATATAAAACATTTCAATTACATTTTCATTAACGTGTTTAACTCTACAAGTATGTTGACAGTGAATAGTGATTATATTGTTCAAGAATTTGTACGTCTTCCTCATATCATTAGCCTTGAAAGATAAGTACTGAGAACAAGAAACAATATTTTGGAGATTTGTATTTCCTTAGAGTGCATGTGTTGTACTTTTGTACTGTAACTTCTTTTTCTTTTTGTAATCATACAGGTACAGCTTGTCTTAAAATAAGCATCAGTGCATCCACCTTCCCAAGACGCAACGTTAAGCCTCGAGTAAGACGGCAGGAAATGCCACCACGCTCGGTATTGTGAGATCTTAATAAGCCGTCATGCACGTGTCATAAAATTTCACATAAAGTATCTGTTGAAGTGCAATGCACAGCGCTTCCTCCGTCTCACGGCACTATGGCCCTCAGGCAATTCCTAGCCCCACGAAGATTTCTGTTCCATTCTCTATACATTTCTATTAACTATTTTTGTTGCATTTTATGGTTTGCTTCAACCTTAGGGTGTAATATGAAATATTCCAGAAAGAGCCACGCGGGAAGCTTGGCATGACGAAAAGTATTGGAACGGATACCGTCTCCCCTGTGTTTCCTGATGAGGTGGCGACCGAGGTATTTCTGTTCTCGGAACGAAAGCTCTAAATGCATGAGAATGTCGTGGTCGGCAGCGTCGCAGTGCGACGCATCGCCTGGTTTCCCTTCTCCCCCCCTCCTTTCCCCCACTCCCCGCGCCCTGCACCGTGGCGCGCTCCTCTCGCTCCAGTGACCTGACGCGTCGGGCAGAACATGCACGCTCGGGGTTAGCATGCATGCGCGCGCCCGCGCGAGAGCGATAGTGCGACTGCGGTGGTAGCGGCGACGCTCACGGAGACGGGTGCAGAGGCAGGTGCGGGGCGGGGGCAGAAGCGACAGCGGAGAAGTGGGCGGAGGAGGAGACGAAGCCGGGGGTGGGGGTGGAACAGAGCCATGGTCGAGGTGGGGGCGGAGACGGGGGCGAAAGTGGGGTCGGAGGCGGGGGCGGGGCTGGGCTGGGGTGAGGACGTAGGCGGGGAAGAAACTAGGAGGAAGCGGGGTGGAGGCGGGGTGGAGGCGGGGCGGAGGCGGGGCGGAGGCGGGGCGGAGGCGTGGCGGAGGCGGGGGGGGGCGGGGCGGAGGCGGGGCGGAGGCGGGGCGGAGGCGGGGCGGAGGCGGGGCGGAGGCGGGGCGGAGGCGGGGCGGAGGCGGGGCGGAGGCGGGGACGAAACCAGGAGGAGGCGGGGTGGAGGCGGGCAAGAGGCGGGGTTGAGGGCGGGCGCGGAGGCGGGGATGAGAGGGGTTGAGGCGGTGACGGGGCGGTGACGGGGTGGAGGCGGGGTTGGCGGCAGGGAGGAGGCAGGGCAGAGGCGGGGGCCGGCCGCCCGCCCGTCCGCCCGCCCACTCCATTAAAGGCCAAATGGGCATTCCTGGTCGCCTATCGGCGCGTGGAGTGCGACTTCGGTGGCGGCTTCGTGAGGGAAGGAAGGCAGGCCACCCGGACGTACGGCCGCTCCGGAACGCTTCCTTTGTGACGCAGCTTGCGCAAACGGACGAGGCCCAAATGGAAAGTACCCTTCACGTCACTTCTTCGTGGGTTTTAATTTATCGCTAAATTTTAGGGAATGGCCTCCTGACGTGTGTCCATTGTTTGAAGTGTGTATAAGAAATATTCTATATACACACATCTAAAGCACACCTCTACAGTACAATATATTTTTAAAATTTTTTGACCATAACAATTTTCTCCTAATTGTTCACTATTCCTTCCTTTGTAACTACATAACAAACTTTTTGTGCATTAATATAACTCTCCAAATATATTTCTAACGTACAATTTCATATTTTTTCGTATATTCATTCATATAGTGTGAATAATTTCAATTAAATATCAAGAAGAATTCTGTGATGGTATGATTTTTGCAACGACTTTTAACACAAACTTCTTAGCAAAGTATCCAATCAGAAAATGGTAAAATATATTTTAATGTGTAAAATGTTAAAATACTGCTCAATATTGTGATGGGAACACTAATAAAATCTTTTATAGTTTACATTTCGACAAAAATTCCCTTTCCATAGATTTTAAAATATTTTAAGATTTTCTACATTACTAAAATATTCTTTTGAGTTTTTGATCACTGTCACTACAATTCTGTCCGAGATTCACTGTCCCGTATTTGATAGACAGTCAAAAAAAATTTGAGATCATTTTAAAACGCACATTTTAAACATTTATTTTCTTTATTGTCATTCATTACACACACAGTTTCGTACAACGTTTCGAATATTCTTTTCTCCATCTTTGGGCACATATTGATTTCATAAAAACATTTATCATAATTATTTCTTTGGTTGTTTTTTTGGCTAGGTAATCAAAACTATTGATGACATTTCAACAATACATTCAATTATTCATTATTATTACAACAATACATTCAACATTAGGTAGTGTTTTACGTTAGGTTTATTTATTAATTTATTTATTTATTTATTAGGTAGTATAGTACTGTCTTCATCTAAAGCACTAATTACTCTACAAAGCAATTATCCGACCGACACTACTATGTGTTTGTCCCATCTGGACTAGTGCTGCCAATATCAAGCTGAACAAAATGCAAGTGATCCAAAATAAATGCTTAAGGCCGGTATAGACGATAGTTTTCATGCTGATTGGACGTACAGAATACGTGCAATCCAGACTGCAAGATTTCTGCATGAAAACTTTTGAGCATTTTCGTAATTCGTTTACCGTCGCGTCGGGTAAACAAATCCGTTATTGACCGATTCTGTCACTAGAAGAACGTGAGTCAAACTGTAAGCTTTTTGCATGAAAAATTACGAATATGCTCAAAGGTTTTCATGCAGAAGTCGTGCAGTCTAGACTGCACGTTTTCTGTATGTCCAATCTGAACGAAAACAGTAACGTGTATATCGACCTTTGAGATTGATTACAAAAGCACAAACATTACACACAAACATTACCCACATACAGCATTCTACTGTAAATTCGGGGAGAAATCCGAATTTCAAACGATAATTATTAGCAGATTTCTCCTTCATTCATTCCACATTTTTGGAAACCTGGAACAATACTTATCTGAGATGCTCGTTTCTTCTTCTTCCCTTA
The DNA here is from genome assembly GCA_011170035.1 of Teleogryllus occipitalis. NCBI lineage: Eukaryota > Metazoa > Arthropoda > Insecta > Orthoptera > Gryllidae > Teleogryllus > Teleogryllus occipitalis. Next base: position 3,053 of record BLKR01016512.1, on the reverse strand, counting down.
TATATTATATTCCCTTCCTGTATATATGTAATTTAGATGTAGTGTGAATAATTTTAAGATAAAGTTAGCGTATGTATGTTAAGATCATCCAACATTTGCACAGCTAATATGCAATTTGAGCTATGTGAACTCAATCATAAATAAAATAAATAAATTTTATAAAGCGTCAGAGGTACATACTTTATTGTGATACATAGGGTAGCAGCAGGGAAAAGCTCTAAAATATAAGACCATTGATTGTAACCTATAGTGAGAGGAACGCTAGTTTATTTTTATTAACACATGAGTTAATTTACAGACGTCGTAAAATCTACATCAGGCATGTCCAGCGAATTGCTTTTCAGTGACCTTGACGGGCGTCCCTGAGCACCTGCAGCCATTCCGAAGTGCAGAGTGCTGGCAAGGCAGAGGTTCCTTTCCACAATAGGGATTTTGAGAATTGCGTAGCTCTCTTGTAATTGCGACGTTGACCCAAGCCATGGTGAATTTCGTTAGCCCTTCACCTAGCGCGCACTACCTTCCACTTGCCCATAGCACGCGCGTCGACAGGTTTCACTCTTCGCCAACGATGGCGAGGTGTCGACACAGGTGGTCAATGAAATCTTCGCTCCGCACAGTTCACCATCACCCCGCCAGAGAGCTCCCATTGCTTGGACATTATTGGCTTATTGTGCTCGGACATTATGTCAGGACGTATCCATTGAGAGTAACACTACGGAGGCTAATCCACACAAATTTGGGCAGGTCTGCTTGCAATTCCAATCAATAAAGAATTACATTTACAGTTATTATGAACAATAGTGATGAACATTGTTTAGAACTTGTAAAATATTGTAGATTTACTATAAAACTTGAACAATTTTGGAATAATGAATTAAGGGAATAGAATATCACTATATGCATGAACGTATGCACCTGCGATTTGACGGGCCTCTCAGTCCACTACGCGGCGCAACCCGGACAGCTAAGAAGTTATTGACTCGAGCCGCGGAAGCTGACGTGAAAAATTTTGTAGCAATCGAAAATGATTAGTCCTTAAGAAAATGCACTTACCTCATAACATTTTTAATGTTTTAACAAAAAATAAAATTAAAATAAATAAACAACTTTCAATCTTAAATAGAATCGACTATTTTTATTGTTCTTTTCAGTATTCAAATATCACTTTTAGAATTTGGATTTGGATTCGTGATGTGAGTTTCATCCCTCCTCCACTTGAGGCTTTTTTCCCAATAAGAATCGCTGTCTCGTCCAAGGCAGAGGCAAGCCTTGCTCGTTGCAACGCGCCCTTCCAAGAACGCTACCTCCCTCACCGCCGCTGCCACCACCGCCGCAAGTTTCTCGCCTACGCTCCGCCTCCGTAAAGGAAGAGTTCGGTATTTTATGGCGAGGTGGGTGAGTTGGTGACTGGGTGTGTCCTATATCGTCAAGAAAATGCTTATAATGGTGCAACATCTAGAACGGATTTTACTTTCTCGCCTTACTTCGAAAGAAAAAGTATAATCGCGCGCCGGTGACTGCGATATTTCGACAAAAAAATCTCATATTGCCGGGACCTCATGTGAAGAAAAAGTGGATAAACCTTGTTCCTATATGTAGTAAATCACATCTAATGAATTGTGTAGTCAGAATCCATTTTGTGGGTCCATGATACGGAAAAATCAGTATCCGGTGACCTGTATTTTCGAAAAGTTTGCATTGTAAAACTACGAATTAGAAAGATAGAGATTTTCATCTTAAATAAAGTCTGTTCTAACTGGTAGTGCTACAACAGCACACATTTTTCGCATTATTCCAAAATTTCCTATTTTCGAAAATTCGGACTATTCAATGAAAAGGAGACCTGCGCCCCTCTTTTAAACGTTCGGTGGTTAAAATTGAAATATTTAATGCTGTTTTTAGGCAAATGCTTTTTTATAAATTGCATTAATTTCAACCAGAAATTACGCAAAAACGAATTTTTCAAAAAAAATTCCACATGACTTTCTTTATAACAGATTCTTGAAGGCAAAAATCTTTATTTTCAACGTTGTAGTTTTGATGCGTTAACTTTATGCAATTTTCGAAAATACAGAGTTCGCCGGACATGAGACTGGCACAAATGTTTTTACCGTCCTTTGATACATACGAGGAGTAGATTTTAAAAAATTGAAACAGTTTTTGATAAAAAATGTTTTTTAAACATGAAAATTGCCTAAATTTCATTCAAAATTACGAAAACTACTCGTATTTTCGCAAAATTGTACATGATCTTATTTTAAGATCAGTCTACAAAAAAAGATTGCATTAAAGATTAAAATCTCTTTTTTCAATATTGTAATTGCAGGAAGACGCCGAAAAAATTGAACTTTTGCAATTTTTGAAAAATCAGAGATTTCAACGAAAATGAGACATCTACCTTTCTCCTGAGCATCCTTTACGCTATCCGAGGACAAACTTTAATAAAAAATTTGGACCTATTTTTTAGAAAATTTTGAAAATGATTTTGAACCTACATGTAAAGTACCCCCAATCAAAATATTCTTTCTAAACGTAGAAGGACTAGAGTTCATTTAAATCGACCGGGGAATATCAATTTTGGAGAAAATCGGTTGAACGCTATAGGCACAAGCTTTGACCATAGACGGACGGACGGACGGACGGACGGACGGACGGACGGACCCCAACGTTTAGCCGTCAATCGTTTTCTCGGCATCAAGGACCCACAAAATATGGATTCTGATTTCACGTGTTAGAGGAAATAATTAATCTTATACTAGAACAAGATTTATCCCCTTTTTCTTTACCAGGGTTCGGCAATATGAGTTTTTCTTCCGGAAATACGCCGTTGGACGGGGCACCATTACGAAGTAAAGGAAACATTTCTTACAAAGTAATGGCGAAAAAGTAAAAGGATGAAAAATTATTTCCCTTTATATTTGTACGAGGTAGTTTGATGAGGGTATTTCAATATGATAATTTGAATAATCTCGGGAAATATAGTGCCACCTTGACCGGCACTTCCTGAAACATCTTAGTATCACTGTCATTAGAAGACGATAAATGATTTACTT
>BLKR01016511.1:0-25905 GCA_011170035.1 Teleogryllus occipitalis | reverse complement strand
CTAATAAGTACATCTCTCATATATGACTTCTAACTTAAAGTACCTCTAACCTAAAAGTACTTCTAAGTAAAACCCAACTAACTTAAAGTGAAAAATAATAAATAAATAAAAAAATCCTCCTATCAATATCTGTAACACTTTAGTTATATCACAATCATTGTAACACTTTAGTTATATTACATTAAATAAGGACTGCCTAACTTAAATGCCACACGCCACTCGCGAATGCCACAAGAGGCCGCGCCGCTTACCTTACCCCCCCCCCCGCGGGTGCCCACTTCCAACAATGGTACGTGAAACCAGATCAACAATGTACCTGTCACCATCGGTGGCCGACACCACCCCCGTCCGCCGCCCCCGAGAAACTGGCAACCAGACGACCAGCCGACCAGAGAGTCGCCGCGGTGGAATCTGCGAGCCGCGTAGCGGGCGCAGGCGCGAGGCGGCGCTCTCCGCGTGGGTGGGCCCCGAGACCGAGGACGTCACGCCGGCGCCCGCATAAGTTGGCACGCCCCCAGTACACGCGACACAATCTGCACAGAGACCGACAACCTAAATGAGACCGAGAACGAGACACCGAGCGCTGAGACAGAGGACGCCACGCTGACGTCCGCAGACGGCACCCGCCTGGCAGCAGCGAGTAGGTCCCCCAACCATGAGACAACAGAGGCCGCGAGCACAACGGAAAACTCGAGCGCAACACAGTGCACGAGCACAAGCATCACAAACAGTAGCTCGGACGCCCCCCCCCCCAGCGCCCCCCCCCCCCGCGCCGACAGAACAGCCCGACCACGGGAATGCCCGATCCCCGCGCCACCAGGTCAACAGTGACGCCGGAAGCCGCCGCTCATCATCGGTGCCATAGCGGAAACGAGCTCTCACTTCTCGAGCGTGAGCGCCGGGCAGGCAAGCGCGTTCAAGCCCCACGGGCCACCAGCGCCCATGCACCTGTGGCCCAGATCGCAGCCGAGGGTGGTGGGACCCAACCATATACTGATTGTTTTCCCATACCCATCCAGCGTGGAGTGCCCTTGCTGTGATGCGGAGATTAGAGAAACCTCCCCTCAACATCTAAAATCGAAGCTCGCGGACCACCTCCACCAGGCGCACAACTGGACAATACGACGGTCTCCATGACCTGTATAGGATGCAACAAAACAATCAGGAGCCTAGAACACAGATGCAGGCGCATTCCTCGTCGCCCACACAGCGGGAGCACGACAAGCTCTCACTCCACAAACCCCGTCAGCTCACGCGGATCCAACGACCAGGGGAGCGGAACTCACAAAAAGAAGCGCAAGTCACGCAAGAAACGCAATGTAGATCAGAATGCAAGCGGCCGGCAGCAGACCCAGGGCAACGCTCCTCAAGCGTCATCCAGCCACGCGAACGGAAGCCATGGAAGCGGACTCGCATCCACACACCGCCCTCCCCCCGACTCGGCGCCGGGACCATCCCACAACACCATGAGAGAGACCGCGAACACAATCGCTCCATTCGGGGACGATCTCCAACCGAGGAGACATGGTACAGACATCCTCGTGCCTCTCCCGAGCCAGCGGCCTATATATTGCCCCTGCTGCGATGGCGACCGCGCCCGACAGCAGACGGGTGGAGAAACATAGAGAGGATTATAGACAAAATCATCAAGGAAGCACAAGAAACGTGCAAAATACCACCAAGGTCAAATTACCGCCCACCGCCACCGCAACAAGAAAACGATAACAGAACAAAGCACCAGGCGGACGCCACGCGGACCTTCCGCGTCATAACAAACGCGGAAGGCCCACGATGCGCAATTCCGCCCGAACGCATAGAGGAACACTTCGCCTCGACTCCCCCCGAGGAAATAGACCTCTCGGCCTCCTATGAACGCGTCGAGCGGGATGCGGTCGATGTCACGCCCTTCAGCGCAGAGGAAGTCGCCGCACGCCTCGCAGATTGCGCCAACACGGCTCCAGGAGACGACCGCCTCCAATATGCGCACTGGAGGAGCATCGACCACACAGGCCGCATACTCGCGCCCATCTTTAATGCGTGTATCAAACACCAAAAAATCCCCGAAGCGTGGAAGGAGTCTAAGACGGTCCTAATATATAAGAAAGGGGACGTAGACGCACCAAGTAACTGGCGCGCAATTGCGCTAACCAACACCGTGGCAAAACTATACTCCTCCCTGCTGGCGCGAAGACTATCGCGGTGGATCGAACAGGGTGAAGTTCTCAGCCCGCACCAGAAGGGGTTTCGCCCCACAGATGGCGTCAGGGAGCATAACTTCCTGGTTGCCAAACTATTAAAGGATGCAAAGGATGGGCGCAAAGACCTCGCCGTCGCTTTCCTTGATCTAACCAATGCCTTCGGCGCAGTCAGGCACGAGGCAATCCTGGAAGCGCTTAGATGCGCAGGCGCCGGGGACGCCTTCTCCGAGATTATTAGCGACATGTATCAGGGAGCGAGCACCCGAATCCTGACGCAAGAGGGCCTCACGGAGCCGATCCCCTTTCACCGAGGAGTCAAACAGGGATGTCCCCTCAGCGCATCTCTATTTAATATAGCGATCGACACTCCCTTACGACGAGCGCTGGCGATATCGGACTCGCCCATCCCCGGCGGAGCTTACGCGGACGACATCTGGTTGGCCGCAACGAAGCCAGAAGTCCTGCAAGCTATGATAAATATGCTAGTAGACACAGGGGAGGTGATCGGACTCCACGTCAATGCGGCGAAGAGCGACACACTTCTGTTAAACAAGGGGAGAGAGACCGCGGAGCACCGCTTCCAAATCGAGAGAACCGAAATCAATGCGCTATCGGGTGCGAACACTACCAGATTCCTCGGGCGCCCAATTGGCCACACGGTGTTCCCAGACCAGACACTCACCTCGCAACTCGTCAGGGAAATGGAGCTGATAAGACGAGCCCAATTAGCACCGTGGCAGAAAGTAGACGCACTTCAGCAGTTCATCCTCTCAAAACTGCCCTTTCCCATGTCCCTGGACATGATCAAGAAGAAGGAAGCCGACAAGATAGATCGGCACGTGCGCGCATTCGTAAGGGAAACGCTGAACCTGTCAGCTAACTCGTCCGTGCACTACATGTACACGGCGAGAGACAAGGCAGGGGTTGGTCTCCCCGAAGTCTCGAAGGAAACAGATGTCGCCAGCATTGACAATGCCTTCAAGCTCCTTACGACAAGTGACCTTACGGTCAGGCGAGAGGCCACTGAAGACTTAACGCTGACTACCGCACAGCGAACTAGCATCCGACAGCCGACCCTCACGGACATTGCGACATACCTAAATGGCGAACGCAATGTGAGCCACACCGGTATGCGCAATGTCTGGACACGTGCGCGGGTCGCAACAAAGAATCTTAGGATCAGATGGGCACTTGAGGCAGACGGGGAGTTCATCAACCCGTCGCTCATTTGCACCAATGATAATCACAGCTTAGACGTCGTCCTCCCGCATCAGCGCTACCAAGTCTCGCGCCGCCTACGCGCTCTGTATCAAAAGGCGCACTTCGAGGCTTGGTGCGCACAGCCTGACCAAGGCCGAGCGGCCATCGAACTAGCAGCCCGAGGGTCCAGGAGTGCGTACTTCGTACGCAGCGGGGAATACCTCCGCTGGTGCGATTATGGATTCATCCATGCGGCCCGTCTTAACCTGCTAGGTGGTCTCCGAGGCAGCCACCCCTGGCGCCGTCGCGGCATAGAAGACGAGGCCTGCCGACGGAACTGCATGAGAAACGGCCAACCACTCAGGGAAACACTAGCGCACGTCATCAACCACTGCCGCATGACTAAAGTCCGGGCGCGCCACAACGAGTTAGTGGCACACGTCAAGGCGGCTGCCACCCACAACGGATGGAAAGTAATCGCTGAGGACAAGATCTGGGGACCGCACGGGCTTAGGCCGGACCTCGTCCTGGAGAACAGGACCGCCACTGAACTGCTGATCCTGGACGTGGCCTGTCCCTTTGACGGCAACCGCAATTCCCTTCAGGAAGCGCGGGCGGAAAAACTAAGAAAGTACGCCCCAACCCTCGACTACGCCAAAACCCTAGTTAGCTCGGCGAGAATAGTGCCAATTATTGTAGGAGCACTCGGGGCGTGGTGTAAAGATAACGACGCAGAACTCAAACCCATCTGCAACAAGGCGTTCACGGGTACCTTGAGGAAATGCCTCATTGCAGCCTCAATCCGACACTCGCGGGACATCTACTCCTCCCACATCAACGACAACGTCGAGACGGGACCCACACGTGTGGACTAGGTCCCGATCGCCCACAGTGAGTGCGGGAGTGAGTAACATTCAATAGTGACGAGTGCTTCGGACAATAACCAAGAACTCTCGAACACTGAATAGCGCTACGCGTAGTATTAAGTCAATCATCCATCAGTGTATTATATCATCCATCAGTGTATTTTATCATCCATCAGTGTATTTTATAACGTGTATAAATTACTTTTCAGCTTCTGTCCCATAAGCATCGTATTTTCCCTTGCACATGCAAGGAACTTACCTAGCTACGGACTCACAGCAAAACTCATCTGATGACACACCCATCCATCTTTCTGATGATATGACGTGTCTTTGATGAAACATATCGTAGGGACCAAACATCACTGTCCACACCCAAAAGAAATGTTTTGGATTATTTAGACTTTAGGATGAAATATGAAGAGTATTTGATTCATTCTTCAGAGTCGGAGCCCGAAAATGAAGATTACAGAAACGTGCTCTCAGAAGAGCCCATGAACATGCGGTCAAAAGCAATCGTACCCCATCCTTCTGATGCATTAAGAACAAAGCATGTTCTTCATTTGCCAGAATTACCGACACCGGTTACCGGATAGATGCCGATTCCCAGGATGTAATGCTAACAAAGCGAGAGTCCGTTGTTCCAATTGTAAGGTTTTTCTATGTTTGCAAAATACAAGAAATTGTTTTAAATTATATCCTGAATTGTAAATAGTTTAAATTTGTAAGTATTTTTGTAATTTTTTCTTTCATTTTATTTTTGGACAAATTTCATCACATATATTTTTTGAAAAATAAAAAATTAATGTTCGATTTTTGGAAATAAATATATTAAAAACTTATGTCCTGTAGAGATTTGATTTTTTTAAAAATTTGTATTCAAATATTAGTTACATTTTCCACAGGCCAATTACCTTTTCTTTTCATGTGTGAAAAATACCTACACAGACCCAATGTCCCCTCCAAGGGACATGCAGTTTCTCTTTAATTATCCAACAAATATTTTTTTTAATATTTTTTTCTCAAGTAAGAGATGCAGTGGGAATTATATAATCGCTAAAGAATTAAAATTTGAAACAAAACAGTTTTGGGTCCGAGGAGGTTAATCTTGCAAATCTTAATCTATACTAATACATAAAGACAGAAGTCTTCCAATGTGGTAATCTCTGAATCTACTGAACCAATGCCGATGAAACTTTTGTGCTAACTTCCTTTAAAGGTCTGGAGTACTATAGGCTATGATTTACAACCATAAACCGTAATATATTTACAAAATAATTACTTTTCTCAACATTTTTGGCATATCTTTACATCACAGATTCAAGAGCGCATCAATGTCAATAGTTTAGCTGTACGCCACCAGAGGATGACGTCTGAGATCTACTACTGGTTTTATCAATGTCCAGAATTATTACGAGATTCATTGGACTTTGAATAAGGTTATGTAATGTTCCTGTATGAACGGTGGTGATTTGTTAGTTCTGAACATTGGTGGAATATTTGGAAGAAATCGGTAACTAAAGTGGTAAAGATGACAAGGTACATGCATTATCCTTAATCCGTGGTATGTACAAAGTGGCTTTAAAACATTGGCGTTTGAATTTGTACAGAAATTGAGGTAGGTTGAGACAGTGCAATGTACAATAATATATAGTACAGAATATACAGTAATCTACAATGTATTATATATAGATATCGTATATATTCTAAACAACCTCTTCTTTTACAGAAATTTGTAAACATTGAATTTCTTGAAACAATGCGAGTGTCAAGTTGTCAAAACAGATTATACAAGTGCGAATAGATGGGCAGTCTATAAACGTTTTGAAACGGCTATTAAGAGAAGTGTAACTTGCTGAAGTACTCACTCGCACTATTGAAAATAATACTGCAAGGAGGGATGCAAATGTAAATAATTCTCTACGTAGTAGGGTTGCTTTTCAATAGCACTCACAGTTTGGCTATTTACACAGTTCTCATGTTCAATTTGGTAAAATGTAAAATGTTTTTATGTTTTGGTTTCATCCAGTTGATTTTTTTCTTCATTATGTGCAGACGATTAGTGCAGTAGTATGTAATTAAGCAATGATCACTTACTTATTGAGAATAATCTATGCTATTATTTTGCATTGCAATTGCTCCCAACGCATGAATTGGTTTCTATTATTCACATTTCAAGATCCTTAATATATAGCACTTCAGATCAAATAATGAAGCTAAAATGGTTTTGTTCAGAAGATTGTCAATTTAGTGTGTAGGTACCAATTATGTACATGTTGATGGATCAGTACTGTTCTCATGTTTCAATGTTATGATTAATTGATTTACATAAAAAAATAAGTTTTATTCTACACGTAGTTTAAACTTATATATATTTTTCGTCTTCAAAATAATTATAAATACTGGCAATTATGTTCAATATTTATACTTTCATTTACTTTTATTATTATGATTCGTCAATTACATTTTGACATATACTTTCTTATTCCATATCTATCTTCTAGCGTCTCCCTGCGAGAACTCTGGCATGTTAAACTTCGCTTGAAACAGTCAGTCCCTTCAAGGTCACGATTTTACAGATATTTTCAAATATTTGTTTATGAATACAAGAGAAGACAAAATATAAAAAAAAGTAAGTTTTACAATGTGACAATTTATTGACAGTATTGGAAGTAATAAGTGAAACTCCACAAAAAAATATACGTGAGTCTACAAGTATTTTATTCTGACGTTTAGAATTGTTTATTGTTTTTAGTTATAAAGTGAAGAAAGTTTAGGAGCTGGAAGCCCAAATAAGAAAAATATAATTTTTTGTGAAAAAGTGAGCGAGGTAGACCGGAAATTTCCAAATAGGGGTGAAGAGAAGACAGGGCTATCGAAGCGTGGCCCTGCAGAGAGTGGCAGGGAGGAGCAGGGCAGAGAAGGGATGCAACAGAAGAGATAGTAGGCCCCACCGCAGGGTATGAAAAATGGAATTCCTCTCCCTGACTAATAATTTACTATAAACCCGAGCAACGTCGGGTACACCAGCTAGTCTTAAATAAATGATTATCTGAAAGAAAACAATTTGGAGAGAATACCAGAAGAACAAAGTATTTAATGCAGATGAGACAGTTTTTTTAACCCCAAGGGTAATAAAGTTCTTGCACTGAAAGGGAGTGAGAATATCCATCAAGTGAGTGCCAATGAAAAGGAATGTATAACAGTTCTTATATGTGCCAATGCTGACGGACAGTTGGGGCCACCTCTAGTTGTGTTGAAATACAAGAGAATTACCCAAGAATTAGTGAACAGCGTCCCTCATGAGTGGGGGCTGAGCAAATGTGAAACAGGATGGATGATTGGCATGTTATTTTATATTTAACAAATGTTTTTCATCCTTGGTTGATAAAAAAGGGGTTTTGAGGCCTGTACATTTTTTGTAGATGGGCACAGCCCACATTTTGTAATGATAAAGGAATAGTTTTCGTTGCTTTATATGCAAATTATACAGCATATGGATGTAGTCATTTTCCGATCTCTGAAAGAAAATTACAAGCATAAAGTTCACAAATGGCACCTTATAAAAATGAAGGAAATCCTACAATAAAGAAAAAGGAGTTTTGCCCTCTCTTAAAAGAAATTTTGGATGAGATATCACCCTTAATAATAAAAAGCGGTTCAGAAAATGTGGATTAGTTCCTTGGGAACCTTCAGCTCCAATTGCAAACATCAGTAAACCATCAACATCATGTGTGTCTGTCGAATCCACCATGTCAACATGAGGAAAAAGAGCTCAAAGCAGCATTCGCAACTTTGGAGAACTACAGGGTGGGGCAGAATGGACTCCCTAGTTTCAAACACTCACTGTACAGCACGCAGGTGGGTTAGCGGAGTGGGGATAGTGGCGTTAGGTCGGGGAAACGATGCCATTTTCATTTCAGTAGTTGCCATGCAGTGGTCTGGTGAGCATAGAGGCTTTGTCGTTGAAACGTTCTTTAAAAACAATGATAGTGTGGTGGCGACACAGAGGGCTTTTCGTAGGCGGTTTGGTTTGGCTCGTTATGATAAGGTTCCTGATGCTAAAACCCTTAGGAAATGGATTAATAGTGTACGGGCGACAGGATCTGCACTTCCTAAAAAACCAGCTGGGCGACCTAAAAGTGTGAGGACGCCTGAAAACATAGTGGCAGTGAGAGCGTCCATTGAACAGTCTCCATCGCGCTCTGCGCGAAAACATGCCGCTGCCCTTGGAATATCGTCCAGAACGGTAAGGCGAATTTTACACACTGACCTTCATTTACACCCCTACAAGATGATGGTCGTTCAAAAATTGAGTCCACAAGACTGGGTGAAACGTACAGATGCTTGTAATGCAATTTTAACCTCTGTGCAACCTCACGCTATTCTGTGGTCCAGCGATGAAGCGCATTTTCACCTCTCCGGCACAGTAAATAAGCAAAATTTTCGTTACTGGGCGACTGAAAATCCTCGTGAACTCCACCAAAGACCTCTTCATAGCCCCAAAGTGACCGTTTGGTGCGCCGTGTCCTCCATAGGCATAATTGGGCCTTTTTTGAATCTCAAGGTCTGTTACTGTTACCTCTGAGCGTTATTGTAACATGCTAGAGAACATTTTTCAATCTAAATTGGAAGAGTATGGTCAGCAATATGACTCGCAAGCCTTTTGGTTTCAACAGGACGGTGCTACGGCTCATACCGCCCTTCGTTCACGGTAAATCCAGCAAAGACTGTTTCCCGGCCGCCTGTTCTCCTTACGTGGTGATGTTCCATGGCCCCCTCGCAACGAAATGAGAATAAAATGGCATTGAATGTAGTTTTGGGAAGTAAAAACGTTTTGAGATTATCTTTATTTGTTCTTTCACAATTCATCCTTCAAATCAGGGATTCCATTCTGCCCCACCTTGTATAATGGGAGTGAAATTATGTGTTTATTCCAACAGACTCCTTCAAACTGGACTGGCCGCTAAGAAGACTGAAGTTTGTTTCAAGAGTGGCGTACGATGAAGTGTGATGTCTTAAAAAATGAAGTACCAGTACTAACTGGAGAGATAATTTCGACTGGAGAAATTGAGGACCAGTGTAATTTCACCATGCCTGATGCTGAAGCAAATCCATGTTATTAATCAGAAACGAGCAGTTTCAACACGTAATTTCCAGGGAGCTTCCTCCTTCAGAGGAAACAAATAATCACAAGTTATGAGAGATATTCAGCCTGGTGTGGATGAATCTAAAATACAGTCCTTTCAAGAGAACTCTGTACTGGGGCTGGTGACATTTCAATGTAAATTCAAAACGAAAAAGGAGGGAATTTGTACCGTCAGTTGTAACATCTGAGAAATGGCGCGAACACAATGAAATTAAGAAAAGAAGAAAGTGGAATTGCAAAAACAGAAAGAGCGAAAATTGGAGAGAAAAAAGAAAAAGAGGCAATGATGCAACAGAAGGCTGAAGAAAGAATATACAAAATGTCTGCTCTGAATAAAAGTACTAAGAAGTAGTCCAAAAAGAAGGTAGTCTTTGTTTCGTCAGAAGATAAATCTTGGAATCCATCCGGAAATAGCTGCGATGGCATTGGTATTGGCACTGCAGAGGGGTATAATGATCGCTTTGAAGAGCCTGCCACTAGTTACGTAACAAAACATCATGGGAACTTAAAATCGTCAAGAACCCAGTGAACAAACACGCTCAGCTGTATTTTCGAAAAAAAAAAAGTAATTATATAATTTCAAGTTATACAGTGTTTTAATGCTATTATATGCATCACAACCATCCATTTAACATTCGTTTCCAGTACTTTTAGTTAGTTTTATGTCGTGTCCACTATTGGTTTAAGCACTGTCACCACTCGTTTCATCCATTCTCTTTGGTGTTCACTATAAAAGCAATTTGGAACTTCACAAGAACAAAACAAAAAAAACTAAAAATGTTCGTTTCATCTGCAGTACAGTATTAGTAAAGAAAGGGTTGGTGTAGAAAGAAATACATGCATCAGTAATAAAGAAGTAAAAACTCACGATGTGTGAAACAAAAAAATCCTTAATGTGCCCACCATTGGTACATTTACCTTAATTAATTTATATTTCGACATGCACGTCTTGTTATGCAACAGGAAACTAGCTTTGTACAATTAAAACGCTAATTGTATTTCTATATTTAATCTTTCTCTCAATACAGCCAGTGGCGGCTGCAGCAGGGAGGCGCTAGGGACACTGCCCCCCCTCCTACTGAGATCAGTATTTCTCTTCCTGCACTATTTAAAATAATCTCCGTGGGTATCCATCTTCATAGCGTTTTTTTCGAATCGAACGTATTTTTAGCATTCATACTCCCGCTTGTTCCCTAGAACAGTTATCATTGGCTGCGGACACTCGCCCCAGTGTCCAAATTGCGCTGTTGTTACAGAACTTACTGACAAAGAAATCGCCACCAATGAGTGCTCAAATGGCAACATGGGTTCAGCAACTGGCGTCTTGCGACGGCCACCGCCGAGCAGCCTGCCACGGAAAGTAGCATCGCCGTTGACCGGCGCTACCTATTGATCGATTTTTAAACTTACAGTATTCCTTTCGCTTCATTTACGTCAAGGCGTCAAGTGCTATCTGCTGGTGGCCTGTTTAACTGATCTGCCCCTCACAAGCATTGAGTGCAGTCGTGTGCTATCAGCATGGTCGGCATCGCTTTTCGGATCCATGTGCAAACTGTATGAATGCTCTGTGTTCTGATCTTTGCGGCCATTTTGTGTTGTTCATTTGTGAGTTGCCTTGAGATTGAGAATGGTTTCTAATTCTGTAAAATGCCTGAAAACAGTCAATCTTGATTATGATGCACGGCTGTGCATAAAGAGAATTGGACCACCTCGGCCTGATATGAAAATTATACAACCTGATAGAAATGGCAATCGTTCTTTTGTACGAAAATTTCACTCAAAGTTGTATTTACTGGCAAAGTGGCTTTGTGGTTGTGATGAAGTTCATGGATTTTTTTGCTTCGTATGTTTAATATTCTCGCCTCAGACTGATGAATCCTGGACAGTAAAAGGTGTGAAGGATATAAAACATTTGAAAGAGAAGGTGAGGAAGCACGCCATGAGTGAAAAACACATGCATTATGAAATTGAATTTCAAATGCTAGGTTCTGTGAGCATTCAATCGCAACTCGATTCCGCTTACAGACGTTCTGTTAAGGAACACAACGAAAGTGTGAGAGACAATATATACATTTTAAGCAGAATCATTGACTGCATTCGCTTTTGTAGTTCTTTCGAGCTTGCTTTAAGAGGGCACGATGAATCAGCTGATTCCTCCAATCCTGGTGTGTTCCGTGGATTAATAAATTTAATGAGTGACGTTGACAGTATTTTGAAGAAACATTTGACCGAAAATAAATGTGGTTTCTTAGGAACATCAAAGGTTGTGCAAAATGAATTGCTTGATGCAATATTGAGTGTTGCACGTTCGTTAAAATTACGAGAAGTAGAAAATTCAGATTTTGTTGCAATTCAAGCTGATGAAACGACTGACGTTTCTACCCAGAGTCAATTGGTACTGATAATCCGATATGTTCATGACAATAAAATCTATGAGCGCTTTTGGGGATTTATAGTCCTAAAGGCTCACGCATCTGAGAGTATCAGTCAGTGTATTTTAGAGCAGCTTCAGCTTTTGAAACTGCATGAAAATTCTGACAAATTAATTGGCCAGAGTTATGATGGAGCATCCGTGATGTCAGGAAAGCTTAATGGTGTGCAAGCTATTTTGCAAAAAACTTATCGTTTTGCACACTTCGTTCACTGCTACGCTCACCAGTTCAATCTAATAGTTGCAAAATGTGCTTCCCAAAACAAAATGGCCAGAATTTTTTTTCTAGTCTTGAAGGATTTGCTGTTTTCTTTTCACGTTCATCCAAACGAATGACTGTGTTAAACAATGTGGTGAAAAGACGCCTCCCCCATGGACCAAATACTCGTTGGTCTTTTCAAAGCAGGTCAGTTCTTGTTGTTTATGCTCACAAAGATGATCTGATTCAATGTTTTGGAGAGATAATTGATGGAGAATCTGACAGTAATAAGATTAGAAAGGCTGTAGGATTACTAAATTTGTTGAAAGATGAATTATTTCCCTTTACATGTGTTTGCGGGAAATTTAAAATCGCAACCCTTTCCTGGCGCCCAATAATGATATAAATTCGGACACCGGTTGCAGAAATGATTTGACAGAAACGGAGAGCGTTTCAGCATGGAATAATGAAATACCATGAACTCAAACAGGAGTGCGATGACACCGTTGAAATTAGACTGAGAAAAGTCAAGGAAATTCATGACATTTCGAAACTTTCAGTAACGTTATTCAATTCATGAAAATATTTTAATTTTTTGGGAGCACATTGTTAGATAACTACTTTCAAACAATTCTCAACTAAACATTATAAAACGTGAAGAATTGAACATCCATTTTGCTATTAAATTAGTTTGAAAACATTTAAGTACATTTTATTGCATTGTAGGGCTCGATCGGACACTGCGAGAAATTGTCCGTTGGCAAAGAGAATGAATGTAGATTCAGCAGATCGCTAGTTGTGCCGAGGATGCAAATTTATGTTACACGCCGGAAATAGTAGTTTACGATATAAGTGTCGTAAAGCATCTTATTACAATACGAGATTGGAAGATTGCCAAACGAGGCCGTTAGGCCGAGTTTGGTAACCAATCGAGTATTGTAATAAGATGTTACGACACGTATATCGTACAACGTTTTATCCACTTTGTAAAAATTAGTTAGATTTAATCTAAAAGATCGTCCTACGCGTTCGTTTAGTACTAACGATTTATTTTCTAGAAGTGGCGACACTGTTTCTAACAATGATAACAATTGAAACACATTTGGTGTCAACCTCAAGCTTTGTGTATTCTTTCCACGGTGTAAGAGTATTTTTTTCCAATATGAGTGACAGCAGCTGTGATTCTGACATCGAAATAGCAGCAAATGCTGCTCTAGACACGCTATTACCAGAGAAATCACGAAAAAATATGAGCGTGAATACACTTTATTTAGAGACTGGAGTGCAACCAAACATATTAAAACCATTTCGGAAAAAGTTATGATGGCGTACTTCTCTGGTAAGTCTAAAAAAGAGAAACCCTCAAGTCTATGGTCACATTATTCCATGTTAAAGAGTACAATATTACTTAATGATAATGTGGACATAAGTAAGTTCACACAATTGATAGCTTTCTTAAAAAGAAAGAGCGAAGGATACATGAGCAAGAAATCTAAAATATTTTCGAAAGATGACATACATAAATTTTTAATAGAGGCAGATAATGAAATTTATTTAATGATGAAGGTGACATTAATAGTTGGCGTTTTTGGAGCTTGCCGTAGAGAGGAATTGAAAAATTTAGAATTAAGTGATATAGAGGATAAGAATACGTATATTATAATTAATATACCAAACACCAAGACATTAATTTCAAGACAATTTGTTATTACTCAAGGAAGTGTCAAAGAATTCAACTGTTTGGAGACTTCGTCAATATTTTCGCCTTCGGCCGGAAAATGTCAAGCACGATCGTTTCTTTCTCTCCTACAAGAATGGAAAATGTTCTTCGCAACCAGTTGGGATAAATACTTTTGGAAACATTCCAAAAAAAATAGCAATGTATCTTGGTTTGAAGAATTCTGAAACTTTTACAGGACATTGCTTTCGTCGATCATCTGCTTCTTTACTCGCCGATGCAGGTGCTGACATGAATGTGTTAAAGAGGCACGGTGGATGGAAGTCAAATTCTGTTGCTGAAGGTTATGTCGAAACATCAGTGCAAAATAAAAAAGAGATAGCTATGAAAATTATGGGGGAAAATATTTCGAATGTGGAATCTACAAATATTTCAAATGCAAATATGAATTGTACAGCTTCAACATCATCGGGAATTACGGTATCAAATTGCAGCAAATTTGTAATTAATGTTTACAACAAATAAGCATAGCTATTATTATAATTTGAACTCTTATTCTGTTAAAAAGTTATGTCAATAAAAATTCTTTGAACAATTGTTGTTATTTTTAATAGTAGGAATCAAGCTAGTCGCGGAATAACCCATTACAAAACGAGTGTCGTAATGAAGTACTTTACCGCACTGGGTGCGGTAAAGAGCTTCATTACGACACTGAACCTAATGTCGTAATGTTTGACTTTACCTAACCAAAGTGGATAACTTTTCGAGAGCTAGCAAAGACCAGAAAGCATGTCATTGATAGCGCTTGCCCCTCGCATAAGTGCAAAGGCATCGACTGTTTCAAAGCTCTCGACGGAACACAATGTGGAAAATGTAACCTCGCCAACAATGCACGTGCGGAAACGAAGGGAAGAGGTTACGTCGCAACAAGGGAAATTTGTGAAATTATGGTTCTACAACCGCATATACTTTCTCTAGGTTGCTCTCTGTGAACAGACACAGTGCCACTCTATTATTGATAATAAACTAAGAGGAACTAAAAAGAATGTTTATTATGCTGCAGTGTCTGTTCCCAGATCATTTTGATACCTGCAAAAGAATGTGGTTTTCATTTTGTTTTATCATGGTATTTAAATAGTGCAGGAGTACACACAGTCATAAGACAACTTACTTTCAAAAGTTTACTATCCGATTTAACTAAATCAATAGTATGATGCGGTTGCCTAATGATTTTTTTTAACGTTAACTGGAGGAGGTTTAAGAAAACTGATATCGGAATGTGTCAGACTTGTGTAGTACATGAACGTTAATCGCTACCTATTTTGTCCTGGTGTTACCATTGAACAAGAATATTATATCAGTGTGTTTCCCAATTATGTTTTCTTTTTTAATTTTCATGATTTGAGAGGGTCCAATAAGATCGAAGGGTTTCCAAGTTTGGATAATGTCTGCCTCAAGCATTATGTAAAGCTAAGTAGGAAATAGAATTCGTTTTCGATGGTGAAACAGTACTTTTTAGAAACTTGTTAGGCAAAATGCTAGATATATATCAGGTACGAGGTGAATCTTGCAAAATAATTTGAACGATGTAGTATAGTATTCCTTCATTACTAGTTCCCTAATTAAAATTTTTATATTTTATTGTTTTGGTTTCCTTTCATTTCAATAAACACAATTTTTGTTGAAAGATTGTATTCCAATGCTGCTGATGTATTCGCTGATTGTGCAAACTATTTCATTTTGACGGAAGTCGTATTTGTCCAGGAGAAGCCCTATCATACGAATTCTTACATGTGAAACATTCAAGGTTAATTCAGGAAGGAAAAGCTGTGTTCACTTCTCTTTATTTATTCCTGCATATTTATTCGTATTCATTTATTCACACGGATTTATTTTTATTCATTTATTTGCAGGTATTTATTTCTATATCCTACCTGTATATACTATAGTATGTACTCAAACCGGTTTGCCATGTGTCCAATCACACGCGTCCAAAATAATTTAAAAACATTGTATAAAAAACACTTAAATTTCGTAGGTTAATAAGAACGAAAACATGTGCAGGTGTATGAGTGGAAGATGTTTTCTTTAATTGATTGATATTCTAAAGAACTGTGCCCAAAATAGACTGAGAATATAAATAAATAAAAACATGACATATTTATAAATAACGACACTTCGCAACCATGTAATGTTTCATACATAAAAGAATTTTCGTGATAAATTAATTTTCTATATTAAGAATGAGACAGTCGAATGGTCTCACAAACATAACTAATGACGACTGATAAATGTTAAAATAAGATAACAAGTGATTAGAAAAAGGGTTACGAACATTATAAATATTTTGGAGTACATTTAGAAATTTATGGTAACGTTCGTAGGCTATTAAGGACAATATAATAAAAAAAGATGTAAAGAAACAGTAGCATTGTAAGAAAAGAGGTGTCTTTTGTTTTAAACTACGTGGTACGGTGGAATTAAAAAAACTGATGAGTTGTGACGAAGATTCCGTGATGAACGTATCGGGTGGTTATGGATCGAACGAACGATTACTTATGAGATGATCTTGAGTTGCCGTAGTGGACGCATCGCGTGTTGGTTTAGAAGTTTCGAAATTGTATGAAATTAATTTTGAAGGTGTTACGATTTTTTTTTTTTTAATGTTGAGATATGAACAGCAGTGACAACCAATCGTCGTGCAGCAAAAAGGGAAGTTTAAAAACATTTTTTTTCTATCATCAAAATTTATAGCAAGGCCAATATTGTTGGTTTTTAAGACCTTGGAGAAAAGGCATGGCCATTCATTTGGTTTTTAAATTATTCAAATCGGTAAAGTGTACTCTTGTGAATGTTATAATAGTGTGAATGTCGGAAGAAAATATGTATCGTAAATATTAAATTTTAGGTCATTTAAAAGGGTATTTTATGTGATTGTTCATTTTTTGTTATGTATGCCCATGTTTTGGTGTAGTCACAAGCGAGGCAGAATTCGCTGAATATTTGTCATGATTATATAATAAACCAAACCGGTAATTTTATACGGTTTATGACAGAAATTTCATGGCATTATTATTAGATAACAACATGAATGATAGGGAATAATTAAAATATGTACATCTTCCTGAAGTAATAGTAATATTATTCTCGATTTCCTGTATAGGATCGATTTCGCGAACTCATGAAATATAAATGCGTTGGAATGGTGTATCACAACCCGTGTTAGGAAGACATGGGTTCAAATATTATAAAAGTAATTTTATTTATAATGAAGGTAGTAAAGGGATTGTGTGTATATTTAGAAACCATGACACATGATACAGTTGAAATGATATTAACAGATAAAAATCCAGGAAAATTAATGACATTTCGAAATTTACAGTAACATTAAATATTCAATTATTGAAATTATTTATATTTTTTTGAGCATACATTGTTACAGTTAACTACTGCCAAAAATGAATTCTCGACTGAAAATTACATAACGTGAGGTATTTTACATCTATTGTGTTATTAAATTAGTTTGATTGCCTTTTAAGAACATCATTTACTTGA
The DNA here is from genome assembly GCA_011170035.1 of Teleogryllus occipitalis. Classification (NCBI taxonomy): domain Eukaryota; kingdom Metazoa; phylum Arthropoda; class Insecta; order Orthoptera; family Gryllidae; genus Teleogryllus; species Teleogryllus occipitalis. The sequence continues at coordinate 8,632 of BLKR01016511.1, read as the reverse complement.
AGTCGATCGGATACAGCCAGATATTGTCCGATGGCAAAGATAATGCACGAAGACATGTAGATTCAGCAGATCGCTAGTTGTGCCAAGGATGATAATTTTTGTTAAACACAGGAAAAAGCTTTTCGTACGAGAGATGGCAAAGACCAAAATGCATAGTAATCGATAGCGAATGCGCCTCGATAAATTGCGAAAGCATTGACTGTTTCAAAAATCTCGACGAAACAGGATTTGGAAAATGAAACCTGGCCACAATACACATGCGGAAACGAAGGGAAGAGGTTACGTCGCAACGAGAGAAATTTGTGAAATTATGGTTCTACAACCGCATATACTTTCTCTAGGTTGTTCTCTGGGAACAGACACAGTGCTTCTCCGTTTACTATTGTGCCGCAGTGTCTGTTCCCAGATCATTTGTACCTAGTCTGGCCATAAATACTGTTACAAATTTCGCGCCGTAGTCAGCCATCTTGCTCATGACACAGACTGGCGGCAAGTAGGGGAACCTACCCTGTAAACAGTGCTGGTTAACCTACAAAGTGCCATTCTTGTCTCCTGGAAGCAGTTGCCATGGAGTGGGGTGATTACGAAAACCGTGTTGCAGTAATAGCATTGCACAGGGTGGGGAAAGAGCCATCTGAGATATTCAACACATTGAAAAAGCTGAAAATCAGCAGGATGTTTGTGTATCGCACAATAAAACGGTACAACGATACCAAGAGCGTGTCCGACCGTCCTCGGCCGGTTCGCCCAAGGTCTGCCAGGACTCCCAAGCTCATCAACGCAGTGAGGCAAAGAATTCGGCGAAACCCAGTTCGAAAACAGAAGGTGATGGCCAGAGAAATGAATGTTGCCACGAGAACCATGTCCAGAGCGCTAAGGAGTGACCTGGGACTGAAGGCTCTTCGCCGCAGCACAGGACAGTTCCTCACCGCCCAATTGAAGAAGCAGAGGGTCGTTAAAAGCAGAGCACTTCTTAAGCGATACGCACAAAATGGTCACCGCAAGATTTTGTTTACCGACGAAAAAATTTTCACGATCGAGGAACAATTTAATAGGCAAAATGATCGCGTGTACGCCCCTGATGCGAAGACAGCTCGCCAAGTGGCTCCGAAGATCCAGAGGACTCATCATCCAGCTTGTGTGATGGTTTGGTGGGGGGTGTCCTATGAGGGGGTCACAGACATCCATTTTTGTGAAAAAGGTGTCAAGACGTCTGCAAAAGTGTACCAAGAGACAGTGCTGGAGCCGTTTGTGAAGCCCCTAAATACGTCAATGTTCAGCGGCCAGAGGTGGAGCTTCCAGCAGGACTCAGCTCCAGGCCACAAGGCTAAAACCACTCAGAATTGGCTGGAGTCCAATGTGCCCGACTTCATTGCAGCAAAAGATTGGCCCTCTGGAAGTCCAGACCTCAACCCACTGGACTACAAATTGTGGTCAGTGTTAGAAGAAATGGTCTGCAAGAAGAGACATGCCAATTTGGAAAGTTTGAAAAAGTCTTTGAAGAACGCCGTGGCCAAATTTCCTCTTCATGTAGTGCGTGAATCAATTGATGCATGGCCAGATCGATTAAAATCATGTGTCAAAGCAGGAGGTGGCCATTTTGAATAATATTTTGTAAATATGTGTGAAAATATATGGTCGTTTAACCCTCAAAACTGGTTTTCTCTCCTTCTACCTCAACTCGATTTACAGATTATTTGAGTTGTAACAGTATTTATGGCCAGACTAGGTATACTTGCAAAGGAATGTTTTCATGTTTTTTCATCATATTATTTAAATAGTGCACGAGTACACAGTCATAAGACAACTTACATTCAAAAGTTCACTATCCGAATTAACTAAATCAATAGTATGATGCGATTGCCAGACAATGATTGTTTTTAATGTTACCTTGAGGATTATTAAAAACTGACATTGGAATGTGCGAGACGTATTTACATGTACGTTGATAGCTACCTATTTTGTCCCGGCGTTACTATTGAACAAGAATATTATGTCAATCTGTTTTCCAATAATGTTTCCTTTTTTAATTTTCAGAATTTGAGCAGGTCCAATGAGTTCGAAGGGTTCACAAGTTTGGATAATGTCTACCTCAAGCATTATGCAAAGCTAAGTCGTAAAGTGAATTCGTTGTTCGTAGGTGAAACAGTACTTTTTAGAAACTTGCTACGCAAAATGCTAGATATATACCAGGTAAGAGCTTAATCTTGCAAAATAATTTAATCGATGTAGTATAGTATTCCTTTATTACTATTTCTCTAATTAAAATTCTTATATTTTACTTTTATGGTACCCTGTCATTTAAATAAACAGAATCTATGTTTAATGTTTGTATTCCACTGCTGCTGATGTACTTGCTGAATGTGCTAACGATGATGTCATTTTAAGGGAAGTCGTATTTCTTCACGAGATGCGATATCACACGAAATCCTAAATGTGGAAAATTAATGCTTAATTCAGGAAGGAAAAGTTTTGTTTATTTATAAGTATTCACTTGTCTTTACTTATTCCTACATATTTATTAGTATGCATTTATTCACACGTATTTATTTCTATTCATTTATTCACAGGTATTTATTTGAATTCATTTATTTATAAGTATTTTACCATGCACGCATTTTATTATACCATGTACTCAAACCGCTTTGTGATGATATAGTCGAAATGATACTAACAAAGAAAAATGAATGAAAATTAATGACAATTCGATATTTACAGTAACATTAAATATTCAATTAATGAAATAATTTTTATTTTTTGCGCACACATTGTCACAGTTAACTACTTTCAAAAATGTGTTCCCTACTGCGCATTACTGAACGTGACGAATTTTACATACATTTTGATATTAAATTAGTTTGATTGCCATTTAAGAACATCATTTAGGTGTATTGAAAGACTCGATCGGAAACGGCCAGAAATTGTCCTATGGCAAAGATAACGCATGAAGACATGATGTTTCAGTAATCGCTAGTTGTGCCGAGGATATAAATTTATGTTACACGCCGGAAAAAGCTTTTCGTACGAGAGGTAGCAAATACCAGAATGCTTAGTCATCGATAGCGAATGCACCTCGCATATGTGCAAAGGCATCGATTGTTTCAAAGCTATGAACAATATACCGCGTATGGAAAATGGAAGCTGGACAACAATGCACGTGCGGAAACGAAGGGAAGAGGTTACGTTACGAGGGAAATTTGTGAAATTATGGTTCTACAACCGCATATAATTTCTCTAGGTTGTTGTCTGGGAACAGACACAATGCCTCTCTGTTTACTATTGTGCTGCAGTGGCTGTTTCCAGATCATTTTTATGGAATGTTTTTTCATCTAAGTATTTAAATAGTGCACGAGTACACACAGTCATAAGACAACTTACTTTCAAAAGTTCACTATCCGAATTAACTAAATCAATAGTACGATGCGAATGCCAGACAATGATTGTTTTTAATGTTACCTGGAGGATGATTATTAACCTTTAACTGTGCTGGTGGGGTCAGTGAAACCCTCACTATTATATGTTTTTAAAATAATTTAAATAGTTTTATAATCTTTTCTCAGCAACTTGTGTATTCCTTTCAAATCGTGGGGTTTGTGAACTAACGAGCCATCTTCACGTTACGTTTGTGCAGTGATGAGTTATAGTCGATTTGAATGTTTCCGGGTATCCTAGACCCCACCAGCATAGTTACGAATGTTTTTTTAAATACATGATTTCTTATGTAATTGAGTATTTAGCAACGTCGTTCATTAGAATATAGACAGGAAATTCATTGTGTATATTACAAAATGTTCATTTTTTATTTTATTTGCAGCTTTGCATTTGAAATGTCGACAATCACCGACAAAGAAATCCTGTGATTGTTGTTAGACAGTAGTAAAAAGTTTCGGGATCAACGTTTGGACTACAATCAGTAGTTCCAAAGAAAATAAAGTGCACAAGGCGCTGCCCCAAAGACAAAACATCTTTGCATTAACTGCCTCAAATTTGTTTTACAGCATTCAAACTTTGTTTCAATTATTCTGCTTCAGAAATTCAATAGCATTCTAAAAATTTCGTTTTGTTCTTGTGCGTTTATCAATATTGATGCGTTTTTCTGCTAATATTTAATTTCTTTACTTTTGCCGAAATATATAACTTATCATGCTGTATTGCATTAACCCATTAAGTCCCAGTGTCCTCAATTGAGGACATGTGTTTAAATTGTAAAATTTTATTAATGCAAACATTTTTGCAATGAGAGAAGTTCATAATTATTTATTTGAATTGTTAGTGAACAATATATATCAAGATGGGACATTTTTGTTTCTTTGTTTCATGTCATTATTGATTTGAAATGTATTGTTTTTTACCTTTTCCTTCGCTTATTTTTATAATTCTCTAAAACTGTGTTATGTGAGTGAGAGACTTGCACAACGGGTGTAATACTTCAAAACCCCGAAAGTTTCGATTGCAGATAAAAACATTCATCAAAAGGATGTTTCATTGTTGTAATTTATTGTTGAAAGTTGGTGTCCTCAAATGAGGACACTGGGACTTGGCGGGATCATTAACGATATTCAGGACCGGCAGCGTACAAGCGACTCGCAGTTCGATGCGCTGTTGCCGCGCATTGCTACGCACATGGCACCACCTACATGAGAGATAAATGAAATTAACACTTACCGACAGGCGATGACACGTCTTGATATCATGTTTATAACGTTCGCTACAACCGAACCTTATCGCCTCCCAAACCGCCTTGAAAACTTGATGCGTCCGCTCCAAGAGGCTTCGTTCTCTATTCGGCCTATCTGCAGTGCAGACGCAACTCTACCCACATTGTCGAGAGATAACAATATTCTGTCTGTGAGAAACAAATCCTCGCGAGCTGATTGATTCAGGGCAGGTCATATGACGTTCCACAACACGTGGCGAGAAAACTGTCAGAGTCGTAGTTAGAAATGGCGTTCAGCCGAGAGAAGACGCAAGCGCTAAATGTTGAGGAAATTTGTGAATTATTGACCGAGTTGAGTGAGGAGGAATTAGAAGACGCCCACGTAGCTGTTTTACCACCTGATCGAGTGGATTACTTGACCGATGAAGACGAAGTTGAAGAAGATGATTTGTTAGGTGCTGCCATTGTGGAAGATGTACCAGGTGATGTAGAACTTTTCTGCTCTATTACAGACGAACAGGATTTAGAAATTCCAACTGCATCCCATCTCATCAATAGTAGTAGTTCTCTTCCAGTTTCCAAGCCAGTCCCTGACGACAGTTTTTGTAGCAGTAACACGAAACATTGTACTATTTCTCGGCCCAAGGGGGAAAAATAGTAGTTTACGATATAAGTGTCGTAAAGCATCTTATTACAATACGAGATTGGAAGATTGCCAAACGAGGCCGTTAGGCCGAGTTTGGTAACCAATCGAGTATTGTAATAAGATGTTACGACACGTATATCGTACAACGTTTTATCCACTTTGTAAAAATTAGTTAGATTTAATCTAAAAGATCGTCCTACGCGTTCGTTTAGTACTAACGATTTATTTTCTAGAAGTGGCGACACTGTTTCTAACAATGATAACAATTGAAACACATTTGGTGTCAACCTCAAGCTTTGTGTATTCTTTCCACGGTGTAAGAGTATTTTTTCCAATATGAGTGACAGCAGCTGTGATTCTGACATCGAAATAGCAGCAAATGCTGCTCTAGACACGCTATTACCAGAGAAATCACGAAAAAAATATGAGCGTGAATACACTTTATTTAGAGACTGGAGTGCAACCAAACATATTAAAACCATTTCGGAAAAAGTTATGATGGCGTACTTCTCTGGTAAGTCTAAAAAGAGAAACCCTCAAGTCTATGGTCACATTATTCCATGTTAAAGAGTACAATATTACTTAATGATAATGTGGACATAAGTAAGTTCACACAATTGATAGCTTTCTTAAAAAGAAAGAGCGAAGGATACATGAGCAAGAAATCTAAAATATTTTCGAAAGATGACATACATAACTTTTTAATAGAGGCAGATAATGAAATTTATTTAATGATGAAGGTGACATTAATAGTTGGCGTTTTTGGAGCTTGCCGTAGAGAGGAATTGAAAAATTTAGAATTAAGTGATATAGAGGATAAGAATACGTATATTATAATTAATATACCAAACACCAAGACATTAATTTCAAGACAATTTGTTATTACTCAAGGAAGTGTCAAAGAATTCAACTGTTTGGAGACTTCGTCAATATTTTCGCCTTCGGCCGGAAAATGTCAAGCACGATCGTTTCTTTCTCTCCTACAAGAATGGAAAATGTTCTTCGCAACCAGTTGGGATAAATACTTTTGGAAACATTCCAAAAAAATAGCAATGTATCTTGGTTTGAAGAATTCTGAAACTTTTACAGGACATTGCTTTCGTCGATCATCTGCTTCTTTACTCGCCGATGCAGGTGCTGACATGAATGTGTTAAAGAGGCACGGTGGATGGAAGTCAAATTCTGTTGCTGAAGGTTATGTCGAAACATCAGTGCAAAATAAAAAAGAGATAGCTATGAAAATTATGGGGGAAAATATTTCGAATGTGGAATCTACAAATATTTCAAATGCAAATATGAATTGTACAGCTTCAACATCATCGGGAATTACGGTATCAAATTGCAGCAAATTTGTAATTAATGTTTACAACAAATAAGCATAGCTATTATTATAATTTGACCTCTTATTCTGTTAAAAAGTTATGTCAATAAAAATTCTTTGAACAATTGTTGTTATTTTTAATAGTAGGAATCAAGCTAGTCGCGGAATAACCCATTACAAAACGAGTGTCGTAATGAAGTACTTTACCGCACTGGGTGCGGTAAAGAGCTTCATTACGACACTGAACCTAATGTCGTAATGTTTGACTTTACCTAACCAAAGTGGATAAAATAATTTTCCACACTGCGAATCTGCACGAAAAAATGTAGTTCGAAACTGGAAAAAGGAGGATTTGGTTTCAACAAATCTCGGACCTGAAAGTCAAATATCTCATTTATTTCTTCAAAGACTTCAGGATACAGTAGGAGGTCTTACCCCGGCGCAAATATATTCACAAATTGTGAGTAATGATCTCATTGAATGGATAGTTCGAGAAACCAGACGGTATGCCACCTGTAGCAAAAACGAAGCCAATTTTGAGTTTTCAGTAGAAGAATGTAAAGTTTTTTTGGGAATTTTGCTTTTTACCGGATACCACCAATTACCAAACCTAAAAAACTACTGGAGCAGCGATGAAGACTTAGGCATTCAATTCATAAAAAATGCAATGTCCAGAAATCGGTTTCAGAAACTGAAGTCTATGATCCACTTCAATGACAATGCTCTAATAAATAATTAAACAAAAACTGACAAAGCATTCAAAATTCGCCCACTGATAGAGAAAATAAACGAAGGTTTTATGAAGTTTGGTGTATTTGAATCTAATCTGGCTGTTGACGAAATGATTATAAAATATTTTGGTCACAATAATTTGAAACAATATATTCGTGGTAAACCGATCAGATTCGGTTACAAATTTTGGGCCTTGTGTGGAACAAATGGATTTTGTTACAAATTTGATTTGTATCAAGGAAGGGAGGTTGGAGGTGACAGCATGCTTTCTTTGGGAACACGAGTTGTAGAGTCAATGCTCATAGATACTATTCCTGAACCTGCAGGGTACAAAATTTATTTTGACAATTTTTTTACAAGTTTTGAGCTCCTCGATGAACTGACTGAAATGGGTATTCGATGTACAGGCACGATGAGATCGAATAGAACACGAAATTGTCCTTTACTTGATATAAAAGATATAAAAAAAATGGAGAGAGGCGTATTTGACTATTACAGTGACTTAGAAGACAAAATACTAATTGTTCGATGGAATGACAATAGTCCTGTGACTGTCGCATCAAATTTTGAATCTATTTTTCCTTTGCAAGGAACTCAGCGTTACTCTCGAACAAAAAAGAGAAAGGTTGAAATCCAGCAGCCGAATTTGGTAATGAGTTATAACAAGAATATGGGAGGAGTTGACAAGCATGACTGGCTTTGCTCAAAATATAGCATTTCCGTCAAAGGGAAAAAATGGTATTGGAGCATTGTAATAAGATGTTTTGACATGGCTGTAGTCAATTCCTGGATAATACATAAACTTGTAACAGACAAGAAAGATCAGCTGAACCTTCTGGATTTTCGTCGTGAAATAACTTGCACACTTATAAAATGCAACACAAATGTCATTTCACCAGGACGACGACTCACGTACGGGATAAACAAAGTTGTAGAAGACGTACGATTTGACAGAAAGGATCACTTTATTAGCAGAAGGGAGAAGCAAAGAAGATGTCAGTATATGAAATGCCGAGCAAAACCACGGACATTTTGTTCCAAATGTAATGTAACATTATGTGCTGAATGTTTCATTAAATATCACAACAAATAAACTCAAAAAAGAATGATAAAAATGTTCAATGTACTTTTTTCTAACATCGAAAAATATACATAAGTTTATCGTTGACCTCTGTATTTTTTTTTCCTTGTCACGCAGTATGATACCTTGAAGTCCCAGTGTCCTCATTTGAGGACGCCCTAATTTTGGGGTTCAGAATAAAAAATTATTGCATTT
>BLKR01016510.1:0-25909 GCA_011170035.1 Teleogryllus occipitalis | reverse complement strand
GTGACGTCGTGGTGTGAAGAACAACACAGACACGGAGTTCTTTGTACAAGTTTTTATTTAAAATTACTTATGTTACAATATTTACACCCTCCTCCGGAAACTACCGTTCCTGAGGCAAGCCGCCTCAGCCTGACCCAGCGTGCCCCAGCGTGCTGACCTGTAGCACCGCTCCTGGCATCTGCCGTAGCCACTCTCGCAACCTGCGACTACCCTTCACGGATCAGCATATGCCTCCGCACCGCGATTCGGCCCAAACTCGAATGCCCATCGCCAACACTCCACCGGCGTCTCCAGCGAGGAGTCACGTGACAGACCTCACACGCTGAAGACCCGCGGACCGCGTCACCTCATTACCGAGTTTTTGGGCCGGGCGCACAAAGGGGGCCGCCGACCAGCTGCAGACGATCTGTCCTCACCCGTCCTTCTGCGCTAGCTGACCGCCGGATGTTCCCCGCTGGCTTCCACCCTCGGAGCGGCCGCTCCGGATGCACCGCCAGCCCCACATCTGGACCACCCCCTCCCATGCCCCGGCCCGCGCCTTGTGCGGTCCGACGACAAGTGATTGCTATGACGTTACAATCTCTCCCATACTTGGGGTGGAATTTTTTTTCGCAGACTTTATTAGTTACAGAGAAAAAATTCCTTGGATTGTACGCCGATCTATTAATTCCCTGGACTCGTAACCTTTTGTTTTTTTCCCTAGCTATTATCACCTAATGACTATATACAATTTCACCAATTTTACCACCATACACAATTTTACATAGTCAATGTACGTTTATATATACACATCTTGCCCTCAATTTGCAATAAACATTTTTTATGACTTTGTCCCCCAAAATACAACAACATAAGTACATAACTCTGGAAATCACCAGTTGCCCTCAAATTTACACAATGTTCAATAATTTCAGTGCCGGCCGTGACTAACATTATTGGCCTTATCAATATTACATTTACAATATTTATCTGAACATAACCTTGGGCAACTATATTAACACTACCACAAACCTTTGTACTAAAATTTTAAAAAAAACATTTTACATAAATCAGTAACACTCTTAAACTATGGTTTTTACAATTTATACAATTGCACCGTTTTTTGTACATTTTGGCTCCACTGTCGTGGTGCCCTCTTGCACTCGCCGAGGTCACTCCAGGCTAGTACACGCGACTTAGTGAATCCACTTTTTACCTGCTCTGTCCCCTTTTTATATGAGATGGTGATGTATTGTTGCGGACGTCAAACCGTTCCGCGAATTCGGCCGTCAACGCCCTCGTAAAGCCTGTTGTTATATCTGTTGGAACTTCCTTCGGAAACCCTAATCTGTGAATTAATTTTGATGGTACTTCGATGACCGATGCTGACGATAAATCTCTACAGGCTTTAACTTCTGGAATTTTGGACGTGGTGATGATATCCTTGTTCCCCGCCTTTGACTCTAAAAAGGGCTCACACGCCTGAATTTTACCCTTGTCAAATACTACAGGAACGACGGGAACGAGTTTCAGCGGTGATTTCGTTTTCCCTCCTGCTCGACCTATCTTCTGGCAGCTGTCGCAATTGCGTACGTAAGTCTCCATGTCTTTAGAACAATTCGGCCAGTAACAATACTTAGCCATGGAGTCCTTACTTTTCGCTATCCCTAGATGCGCATTCGCCATTTCGTGACAGACTTTCAACACCGTACTACGGTAGATTTCTGGTATTACAATCCTTTCACCGCTGGACCGAAACAACAATCCGCCTTTTTCAAAGTAGCCACTTTTTTCTGAACCGACTCCCCTGGCTAACTTCCTTAATCTTTGGATTTCCTCATCTTCCTGTTGTGCGATTGCCAACGCCGGTTTCTCTATTTTTAGCAGATTGACTATGCCTGCGTCTAATTCGGCCACGTCGCCTTCCTCGTCGTCATCGCCCGTCAACGCTTCCGCAGCTCCGTCCGTGGCGTTATCGGACGCCGGCAGCTGCTGCTCCCGCTCTTGGCGTTTCGGTGAAGCCGTACGCGTCTTTCTATGATTCTGTGACCTGGTCTGTACCGAACATGCTATTTGTGGTTCAACAAACCCCCCTTTAACCTCATCCATCAAGGTGGCCGTACGGTTACTTAATAAATAGTAATCGAGCTGGCAATTACTATTTGCTACGGCCGCCTTTGTAACGACCCTGCCGAAGGGCCCTTCTAACGTGACTCGCGCGACCGGCAGCTTCTTTGGTTCTGCATCGAGAGGTTGCATGACCCAAATAGATTCCCCGGTCATTAGGTCGTCTGTCACATGTTTGCCACTAATAAGATCATAAGTAGCACCACAATCACGAAGTATTTTACAGGAAATTTTATTTACTTTTCCGTTACATGTGAAGGGATTCAAGAATGCCTGCCCTTGCGTGTCGGCCACGTGATTTATTATTTCCACGCTCCTCCTCTTCGTGCATTGTCTTCGAAAATGTCCTGGTTCCCCACACTTAAAACAGTTGGCCGCCTTCGGTCTTTCAAACTCGGCCGTATGGTTAACCTTCGATTCCGGCTGTTTTGTGTCTCGCGGCGCATCTTCCGCCGCCTGTTCCAACCGTTTAACCTGCGTGTTCTCTTTGCCAGTCAACTTAGAGAAACAACGTTTCCAACCTGCGCGATTGTTCTCATAGCTATCGAGTTTCTTTGCTAGCTCGAGAGACGCCGCAAGATCTCCCCACTCATCGATAAAGTGGTCACGCATTTCCGCCGGTACTCTCCGCTTTAATTGGTCCGTTACCATTAAATCTAGGAGCTCGTGGAATTCAGTTATCTTAAGCCCCGCTACCCATTCTTTGCAATAATTACTTAATTCCCGTGCGTATACGTTCCAAGTAGTTCCAGCACGTCTTTGGTGTGACGTAAATAACTGTCGAAACCTTTCGGCGTTAAATTTAAACATTTCTAACAGCCGAGTTTTCGCTTCCTCGTATTCTACGCCACCCGTTCCTGAATCGAGCATCAACCAAGAATTTACCTGATTAGGCAACAGTGCCATGAGATTTGTCACCCATTCCGATTCCGGTATTCCTAGTTGCCCTACCTGTGCTTCGAACACACTCAGGAACATCGTAATATCATCGTTTTCGCCTTTAAACCGATCCATGACATTTTTAATTTGAACGGTTGCCTTCGTTGCGGTACCGGTACTACCTATCGATTCCCGCGTCGTGGTTGTCGTAGTGATACGCAACCTCTCTAGCTCATGCTGTCTGTCGCGTTCCCGCTCCTGCCTCTCGCGTTCCCGCTCCTGCCTCTCGCGTTCCCGCTCCTGCCTCTCGCGTTCCCGCTCCTGTCCCTCGCGTTCTTCTATGAGAGTTTCCTTGATTGCCTTAGCGAGTTCCCGTACAATTTCCTCCTCATATTCCGCGCTATTGACAATTATTTGCTTTAGTGCAACAACCGTTTCATCACCTGAAAGCGTTTCCCCCCTTTCCTTGGCCACTCGCATCAGCACCTCCTTCCTGAATCCCGCAAGATACGCCATACTGCCTGAATTAATCCCGGCGAGTACAAAAAGACACACTTACGTGCAGGGAAAACCTCGGTGCCGCTTGCGCTGTTGTGACTGTTGTGACTCAGGGTTGAGTCGGGGACACGTGAAGACGTCCGTCCTTCCTTCCTTCCTTCCTTCAAGGCCCGTACCAGTCTTCTTTCTTGATGCTCCCGTTGCTGCCGCGTAATTTAATGTTTCCTCGCGCTTCACTGGTGCCCCGAAAGCTCCTGCTCAGTTCCTGCTGCTACTGTCCAGAAACCTACTGCTGCACCTTGCATTCCACGCACACTTACATCACTGTACCCACTTCGACACTTGCTGCCGTAATTAATGTTAATTAAACACGACTCTGCGTGAATCACAATCGCGTGAATGTCCGTTAAAACCGCTGCCACCATTTAATGTTTCCTCGTCTGTGACGTCGTCGTGGTGTGAAGAACAACACAGACACGGAGTTCTTTGTACAAGTTTTTATTTAAAATTACTTATGTTACAATATTTACACCCTCCTCCGGAAACTACCGTTCCTGAGGCAAGCCGCCTCAGCCTGACCCAGCGTGCCCCAGCGTGCTACCCTGTAGCACCGCTCCTGGCATCTGCCGTAGCCACTCTCGCAACCTGCGACTACCCTTCACGGATCAGCATATGCCTCCGCACCGCGATTCGGCCCAAACTCGAATGCCCAATCGCCAACACTCCAACGGCGTCTCCAGCGAGGAGTCACGTGACAGACCTCACACGCTGAAGACCCGCGGACCGCGTCACCTCATTACCGAGTTTTTGGGCCGGGCGCACAAAGGGGTCCGCCGACCAGCTGCAGACGATCTGTCCTCACCCGTCCATCTGCGCTAGCTGACCGCCGGATGTTCCCCGCTGGCTTCCACCCTCGGAGCGGCCGCTCCGGATGCACCGCCAGCCCCACATCTGGACCACCCCCTCCCACGCCCCGGCCCGCGCCTTGTGCGGTCCGACGACAAGTGAAAGCTACGACGTTACAATAGTTTAATAAAAATGTTATTATATAAAATGAATCAATATTTCTTCTTTATTGTCAATATATGTTTACAAATAAAAGTATCCAAAGGTTTTTATGACAATCATTTATTTCAACAATTGCACAACGTTTCGTAACTCGAACGTTTCGTTACGAAACGTTGTGCAATTGTTGAAATAAATGATTGTCATAAAAAACTTTGGATACTTTTATTTGTATATAAAATGAAGTTATGAAGAAGGCTGTATGAAGGACCGAAACGGCTTCAAAAAGCAATTTCATGTATTTGAATTCCTGGCCTAAAACACAAAAAATCCCAAGAAACCCAAGGAAAAAACCGGAAATCCAAGAAAATATATTTTCTTTTACTTGTTATTGTATCACTGACCTCTGCCGCTTTTAGCTGGTGGCTCGTGTGTCGGCACAGATTGCCCGGCTTGTTGGTGTAGATTGCCCGGTTTGTTGGCGCTCTAAGGAATGTTGAGTTTGCTGAACACAAATGTTCGCTTTCGCCTCTCCCCGTCGGCGCTCGTGCTCAATTCTCTGGGCGATCCCTTCGAAATTTCGCCCACGAGCCCTCAAAATTTCCACAGCAGAAGCATTTGAACAGTAACTTCGAATCCCTCTTGAAATTTTAGTTGTTCTACAAATCCCTCTAACAGCCAAATTTCGGATGTAGCTCACTCATTGCTTACTTGGTGATAAGCATCACAACAAAATAATACAGATTGTTGTAAATTCACTAACTATTTTGAACTCAGTCAAGCGTGGCTGGAAATAATACGGAAGTGATATTTTTCACGCATGTGTTCAATAAGATTTTTTTGACATTCAAGTCTTACGTTTGTAATCAAGATTTACTTTACTTTTGAACTTATCTTCTACATTTCATAGCTTTTAAACTCATTAACAATTTACGATTTCATTGTTGAAATTGTGCCTGTTACTAACTTTGTATATTTAATAAGTATTCATCTCATTATCTTATGTAAATTTCATTAGTGAAGAATTTTCACGTATTCAGTCTCTTTTTCTATTCAAAGTTTCGTATGTTAAGGTAGGTTCACTACCCTAACATACGAAAATATTTTGTCGACGTTCATAAACTTTAAGTGTGTCCTAAACTATTTGTAACTCAGTTGTTTATTTAAGTAAAGTAATTATAAATTATGCCTCTGGGATGGCTCAAGGGCAGCGAACTACCATCCCGTGCTGTGGTTACTGGTTCGATTCCCAGTCGAGGCAAAAATAGAGTTGCAGCTTTCCTTTAAAACCGTCCCAGTTTCTGTACTTCTGTACTGTGTGTCGAAGAAAAGCTCAAGCATGTAGATATTGCTAGTTACGGTGAAGAGAATACGTCATGTTCGCCTCGTTACGCTCTTCCCCTCAAGCATAGGAATTTAACTAGGCCCAGGCATGGGGGACACTGGTAGCTGGCCGGCGAATTCGGACTACCGACCCAACAACACCAAATACATATATACATACAGTTATAAAATGCTTTCGTTTTTATGTATCTATGTTTTATGTACTCTGCAAAAACTTTAACACTGTGGGTAATATTCAGCAAAATGTAAGATCATAAACTCACCGTTATTCCTAGATACTTCTGTCCTCTAATCGTCTGATGAATCATGTTTTTAGGGAAAACATGTCTACGTTTTTTTTTTTTTTTGAGAAATTACGTGATTTATATTACATAAGTATAACTTGTAAGCGGAGAGGCACGTTAATATCACTAACCAAGGTACACATATCACTGTTACAGTTTGTTTCAATCAATGTGAAAGTTATTATGAGCATCAAAGTACTAAAGAACAACGATAAACCCACTTTTCCAAATACTTTAAAAAACAAAAAAGCAATGCGTTCCATTCACGATGCTAATTTGGATCAAAGGAACAGAGTACATTTGGTGTTGGTATACGAGTACATTGAATTACACTCGCCTATCACAAGGAGTAAAACATTTTGTGATTATGTGAAAAGACTACAGATATTCAGATTGAGGGAGGCGGGGCTAGACAATATGGCTGAAATCTGCTTCCAACCCGGCGTCCAGCCCTCGCACGTCGTCCCGCGATCCCTGGGTCTCCATCACACAGGCTCCGACGCTGCAGGCGCTGCTCCCTCCACTCGCCTCTTCCCCGCTCTCCATCCCCCACCCCTTTCCCCTTTCCACCCTTTTCTCCATTCCCCGCCTCCAGCTAGCCGCGCTTTCCTCCCGGACGTTTCTGGGCCGCCTCCCTCTGCACCCAGCGCAGCACCCCACTCTTCGGCCCCGCTCCCCATCCCGCTCCCCCCGTTCCCCCACTCCCCCGCCCCTCGCTCCCCGCCTCCGCACCGGCCCTCGCCGCCCCGCCGTCCGGGCCGCACCTCCGCTGAGCACGCGCTTCGCTCTTGTACTGCAGCCCATTACAGGCTTTTTACAGCGTTCGTTCCGACGGCGGAATGAGCGCCGTGAATACAGATCGCCGCACCCGCCGCGCGGCCCCAAACATCGCCCGCTGCAGGCGGAGGTCCCTGCCCGCGCACCCGCCCTCGCCCCCAACGCCTGCCCACGCCGCCTCCGGAATTCTTTGTCTGTCTTGCTCATTACAATCAGAAGGATAAAAATGTCAATAGTAAAGCACTATCTTGCTTGTAAGGTTCCCGGCTGAACCTAATTGTTATATTATAGCACATACGTTTTCGTACAATTAGCAGCGTTTGCTTTGTATTATAATATGGCAACGTCTGACCTACTACAATTTGGGCCATCAGTTGAAACACGCCGAAATAAACCGAGAACCAGAGTTACAAAATATTTTTTTTTAATTTCAAAAGTTTAAATGAAAAGAGCTTTAAGGAATTAAATTCACTGTGCTCTATTTTTATAAAACTATTAAAGAACAACAAACAAACATTTTTTATTCGGGATGGGCATCGAACACAGTCCACCGTCGTCGGGAATCAAACCCTAGCATTTCCAGTTCAGTGACATCAATTGATGACCTGAGCCACCTAAGCTGGTCACAGTATTCCTTTGATATTCCACATGTCAACTCGAAATTTAACGAAAATTACTAATATTTCTGAACAAGTATACGTGATATGGTTTGAAGGTCCAGTTTTTATCGTCCACGAATTATCTTCATGATATTTTCCACTTATAAAAAATCTCTAGCTTTAATGTTAAATGTGAAAAAGTGTGTGAAAAACGATCTTTCACAATTGATCGAAACTCAAGGAAATTTAAATGAAAATTCGACGTCTTCCATTTTATTAAGCGAACTTTACACAATTTGAGCTAAATATTTAATGAACAAATTGGGATCTCTTTGAGATAATATTAAATACGTATTTTTTTAAAAAAGAATGGGAAACCTCCGTGACGATCACCCTTTAAATTTTGCCTCCTCATTACAGTCGTATGATTCGCCAGTTACGTCGGAATATGTTTCCAGTTTCGCAATTGTCAACTACCGTTGCGATCCCATAGTCACTAAGCAAAAGTGTATTTCAAATAATTTTGACTGTTCAAAGAATTGACTGTCCCAGCCGCGAATGAAACCCGAATCTTCCGGAATAACATAATTAACTCATTACTTAATTATTGCAGTTTTACATTCTTTTGGGAAGTACCCCAGTCTTAAGACCACATTAAACAATGGAGTAAGTACGACATTTCTCTTCTACTTAATAGTTAAAGCGTCTTATTGGTAATGAAATGAGAACTCTGCCGATATTCTTTCTTTTAACTGCTTTATTATTCTAGATGTTTTGGAGGAGGTATACATTTGATTCGTTGTAATTCTGATTTGTATGTAATCACTTTATCCTTATCCTATAACCTTTTCACTATATTCACTAAAAAGCCTACAGCGGGTCACTCAAGTTACCTAGTAGTATTATTTGACTTGTGACTTGTTATGACAATGTCACACCACAAATTAGGAATGGTTTTATATGTCCTAACTGCCCTACAGGAGTGGGTTCGTCTCTTAACCTGCTTTTGGTAATAAAAGAAACATAGGCAAGTTAATATTTAAACTATGAACAGAGTTCTAGATAAATTCTGTTAAATATTTGAATACAATTTCATCTAGCATTTACACATTGCATTGAAAAATTCTATCACTTGCTCTACCTTTAGCAATTACGTGATTACCTAACAACTGCAGTTGCGTTTTAACACTCGCATAAACATTTTACATAAAATTATATTACCCTTCACTTCACAAAAAACACAATAAAATACCTGTACACAAGACAATAATACACGCAAACACAAAATAGCTGCAAAAGGATCACATACCAAAATACCCTTTACATACACTTTCAATGAAATTGTTACTTGAATAGTGGATGAAATATATACAAGATGTTGTTTCACTTGCACGTAGATTGTTACTTTATACCGTTTAGCCAGCAAAAAAATATTGTTATGCAATAACGTACAATCAATAATAACTCTTTTACTAATTATTGGTTTTGAACAATTTGAAAAACGATTAAACAATGAATTGAAAACACACACTAAAAGAACAAATATTATCGTTAATAGAAAAATAAAAAAATAGGTTTTTACAATTCTTTACAGGAATTAGCTATCTGGCTTCCTTTAACAAGTGCAATATTGTAAAACATTACGTTTAAATGATTTTAATATAATTACTCGACTATCTACGTCTGTAAGGCCCAGTTGTACGAACTCGGAATAAAGACGAGATAAATTTTATTCCATTGATAAAGGAAAATCCGGTAGTACGAAGGGAGAATAGTGCTTATTCACCGAATAAACTGATGATAAACTATTCCACTGTTTTTGCGGAGATATTCAGTGAATAACGTGAAATAACCTCAAAAGTAGAAGCAGCAGTGTGAACGCGTGTACTGTGCGCAGCTGTAGAGCAATCTGTAGCAATGAAGTTTTCAGATAGCGATGATGAATTCTTGTTTCGGGTGTATTTGTGTTCGCGAAAACAAAGAAGGTTTCGTTCCAGGCCCGATTTATTGAACGAATACGATGATGACGAGTTTTTAACGAGATTTCGTCTATCCAAATCCACAGTGCGAAGAGTTTTGGATCTTGTGAAGTATGATTTGAATCATTAGACAGAGAGGAAAATGTACATTTTGTATTTGTAGAGTGTATATATAAATAAGTGATATTTTTTGATTAGCTGCGTAGTGTTCTATGGTAGATAGAATCATTTTCTGAGAGGAATTGGGTTAATTGTTTGCTCCAATTCCACTTAGACTTGCTGCAGTATAATAAAAAAAATTCTTTTTTTCATGAAATGATGATTGATAAAGAAAGTTGTCTATTTTTACTGTGTTATACTTTTTGATCAGTATATTTTTCATATAAGATATTTTGTATTTTTCATATAAGATTTTTTATTTTGTTATGAAGTATTTCTCAATAATTTTAATAATTTAAATATCAACCAAATAAGTAAATAGTAGAAAAAAATAAAATGTGACATTTTTAATAATCTCTTATTAGCAAAGTTCGAATGACTGTACTACATAATAAGTGTTGATAATAGATATTATTATCTACCAGAGGATATCTCTCTGCTTTTCATTCTTGTATATTTGGTTCCATGTGTGGTTGATTAACTAAAAGTAAAGAGTGTAACAATATTCATAGTTTAATGTAAAATATATCTTTCATGTCACAAGTTAGAGAAAAAATTGAAATATTAATTTTTCAACACAACATGCAATAGCTCATTTTTCAAAACAGATTGATTAAAAAATATGTGATTTTTATGACACTTTTGCACACAGACGAATTGGGATGATACTTGTGTTATGTTAATTTATGAAAACCAAGTTCAAATTGTTTTTGATTCAGTGGTTAATATCTTTAATTGCTTCGGAACTATTGCTATTTCAAGGCGGAACTTGAAGGTTTCAAATCGAAACATTCAACACACAAAATCGCACAATTTCACCAGGACGCCCAAACGTAACACATACACGTTCACAAGGAAACACGGCGATTCTAAATTCGCAGAAACAAGGCAAAAATGAGCAAAACATGAGAAGAATGTGTATTTCAACAAAACACTATCGAATACAGTACCAACTTTCTCTTTCACAGACGCCTCTTCGGATAAACACGGGATAGTTATCCCCGGAATAAAATTCACTCGTACAACTGGACGAGGTGAGGAAAAAGCAATTCTAGAGATAACTATTCCTGAAGATATCTCTACACCATACAACTGGCTCTAAGTGAGGTGAATTCAATCTCTGTATAATAATTCTCGCTTCTTTAAACAGTTCTTTTTTTGAGAATTTCTAGTGACGTTTTCTGACTCACGACACGTCGTCTTGAAGAAATATTTCCACGGCTTGGAGCGGTGACGGCGACCCAGATCCTTTCAAGGTCGTGGCAACCCCTTGCTTTTGCGAACACGTCCTCTGGTGAATCGCTACCACAGTCCTTCGAATTTTATACAATATGACTGCAATATCTCCGCGTAATGAATTTCCTATGTGGTAGGCCAAAACGAAAGACAAAAAAAGAAAGCTTTCTCAAGCTTCTTATCGTCGAAATACGGCGAATTCTCCTCTCCGTCCAACACGAACAATTGCGGTGCGTCCAGATCGGCGGTCGGCAGCAAAAAAGAGAGATTTTCGTAGCGGTGCTTTGCGCTAGAGCTGATATTTTGAAGGGTGATTTTTGATTGGTTGTCATTCCATTCTACGCGAGTGCGTTCAGAAACTTTAATAAATTTTCGCAAGGGATACCATTTACTGCTGGCGCGATCTCTTGCAATTCGGTAACACTATAATTGCATTTTGTCGTATCTCGACGTTCTCGGGTGCTTCTCAAGAAGTCTCTTATGGCTATTTTAAATATTTCATTGTACTGTGTAATTGGAATTGTTCTATTGGAAGGTTTGTAAGCTGTGGTAAGGATAATATAATTATTTACAACTTAAATATTTACAGCTATGGTTTCTAATGGTGAATTAGGTATCTTGTCATCATACGTATGCTTAATTTGCTTTGATATATTTAATGCAAAGCCACCTGATGCTGTGTTAGGATGTCGTTTCATTTCGATATATTTTGTACTTCATATTTATTTGAAATGTTTCGTCTAGTATTAAATGTTTCGTAAATACAAGCTATATGTATTTCTTTCTGATGCGGAACATATTCAAAGGTCTCTGTCTTTTGAATTAATTTGCGTTCTAGTCAATAGAATTTTCAGTTAATATGGGTTCACGGAGATCAAACGGAGAATATGAATTTTGGAGAAAATTGTCTAAAATATTAGACGCTAGCTTTGACCAAAGACAGAGAGATGGACGGGAGAAAGTAAAAATGAGCTTTGTTAATGCTGTATGGTGTAAGTTAATTTTTTAGGTTCTTCAAAAAATAATCTTTGCACAGAGACCTGAGAGGTACTTGGGACCTTGTTGGTGGTGGCAGTTCTGATTTCAGTAGGAGGCTAGGTGAAGTGCTGATGATTCCCCCTGACTGCAAAGACCCAAGATGCTTGTTTCACAGCATATCGAACGGCTCCAGGAGTTATTTTCGGTTGGCGGGACGGACACAAGCTGCCGGGTTCATTCGTGGATTTGGACCGTTCCACCCACGCAGTGGCTAGTTGTCCCACGATTGGGATAGAGACACTTCCGCAACTTACGACGTGACGCAGATTGAAAGCGAGCGCGCTGTGTGGACGTTGTGTGGCCGATTTCCACCGCAATAACTCTGAGGTTGGAGCGTGGCATCGGCGCTAGTAACTTTTGATGAATGGCGTTTAGTAACAATTACAAGTGACAGAATTGTTGGATCAATGAGAGTTCGTGACAGCTCGTCGCGATGGACGATCATTTTTGTGTGCCGCATATACACATGCTTTCACGCGTAATACAACTGTTCTATGTAGTCAACTACGAGTGTGTCTCTTCCGCTTCAAATCATGAATTCCTGTTTGCTGTAACTCACCAGCTCATCGACCTCGAGTTCAATAACATTCACTACACGAACTGAAGCAACGGCAGAAAATAACTCAATATTATGGATGAAAGTTATAGTGCTAGACTGCATATGCAAAACCTTCCCAAAGTGAGTAAGCAATGTCCACGTACTACATGTCATATCCACTAGATCGGAATATGTTATTTAAAACATAAAGAGTGCGGGGAAAAATGAACAACCAGTTTTTATAAATACTCATAGCAGATGTAGAGCAAATGATCTTCATGCAATTTATTTAAAAAGCGCCCCAACGGTGGCGAATTTTCGACACTTGGTATGTAGCCCTTCCCGACTCTTCTCCCTATTTAGACTTCCCGACTCTTTTTCCTACACGTGTGCTAGTGTAATGCTTGTGTGTTTATGTGTGGGAGAGGTGATAATTGAACAAGGGGAGGAAGGTAAGAACGCGTGCTATCAGAGGCCCGTTCGTTAGGGTAATGCTCCGGCATTCGCCTGGTGTTGTTCGGGGAAACAACAAAGATCTAGCGATCGCAGCTTTGTAGATGCGTAGATGGTGCAGGGGCTTGGAGCTTACGTCTAAGTGCGCGGAGCCGAAATTCTGAGGGTTTCATTTACGCGTAAAGCATGAATGTTTTCACAGTGAGGTTGTTGCATGATTGACTTATTTATAGTTTTATACGAGTTTTAATTAGTTTGTAGATTCTGTTTATGGACTGGTGATGCATTTTACGCGACAGGATATAATCATTACAGAATGTGAATTTCAACGGTATCCGATACACTCTCCTATCTGTATACATGTTGGACTCTGCTTATATCATTCGTAATACTTGTAACATTTATTTTATTTTATAAGCATATGACGGAGAAACAATATTTAAGATGTGATTAAGAATGTGATAAAATACGTTTGATGTGCCTCGGGTGGTTGCACTGCATTCTAGTATTACGACACGATTCTTCTTTTGACATCCTTCTTTGTTATACTCGCAGGAGTATGATATACTCATAAGTATCCAATTTACTCACAAGTGTGCAATATACTCAATCATACTCATAGTCAGTTAAAATTATCGGTATTATTGAAATAAGAATAGCAAAAATTTATACTCGCAAAGAACGCAAGAAGTGAAATACCAGTTTGTAATACAAATAGAGGAAAGTACCCAAACCCGGGCTCGGTTCGTAATGCAAGCCCCTTAATTTGCTGCTGTGTAGAGTACTGCTGCCTATTGGAAACGTATTAAAATTGTAGTTCTTTTCGATACTGCAGCCCAGTCAAGCGGTAGTGTCTTCATCTGCCGGGCAGTCGGCCATGCGAACAGTGAAAAGCAAATGTTTTCAAGTGCTTTTCTCAGTTGCCTGATTTCCACACTTCATCAGTAAGTCTTCTAACCATTATATTATTTTGAGAGGACATTACAAGCTCTTGATGTAGGGTAATATAATTTATTTTAATTGCGCTCTAAAAATGTTATTGGCATTTGGAATATAAACCCGAGCTCCCCCTAAAGGTTACCCAATTTTTCGTCTTGTAAAATAAAAACAATTAAAGTATTTGGCCCTCCCTATACCATAGGATACTAAAAAGCAAAAGCCTATTCTGAAGTCTTTCAGTTTGAGAGGGCAGGAAGAAGAAATAGCTCAAAGGGCAATTTCAGAATTAAATCCCAGAGAAGTCCAAAAGAGAGAGAGATTTAAGAGAAGTGGAAGATTCCACCTTCTGCGTGGAATCGAACGACATATCCCTTGGCTCTTCCGATTTGGACGTTCTACCAGCGATATCTTCCCTCCCAGGTTAATAAGATATCCCTGGCATCTGCCCTCGTTATTTCGTGCAAGATTTGCAGTGTAAAATTTTCAGAGGTCTGAAGGAGAACTATGGGAACCTAATGTATTCACTCTGGGCTCATGTAGAATGAGGGAAAACATGTTTACATGTGTCATTTTTGTCGCACATGAAAATATAGACCGTGTACAAGACATATAAGACGATTTATTAGGCATAAAATGTTAAACTTGTATTTTTGTACAAGTACACCGAGTTCAATCGATTTGTAGTTATTTAATTTATTTTTACGCATTTCTTAAAACGTTTTCTGGGGGCTCACATTAGGAAACTTTTTTTAAAAATCCACAAAGCGTAATGTTTACGAAAAAAGATTTATTCTTAAACTACTTGGTGAATAATTTTAAGTAGAGTATAACATTTGTATAACTAAGTAAGGCATGCATTGAATATATTTTGATTTAATTGTGCAGAAAATCGGATTTAATAATGTTCGAAAACAAAATGAGTTTTGGGTATTTTTCTTTGTGTTCTAGATTTCATCAATTACGTTCACACTTCAAGCGCAGCCTTTCTCCCCTTTTGGCAATTCATTTGGATTCTCTGAAATATCTTTCTCTTCGCGAATCTTCATGAGTAAAATAAAATTTTAGTATTTGTGGACAATAAAGATGAATTATAACATCGCATAATTTGTTGAAAATACCTTGATAGTGTTTTAATGTGATGTTTTACCATGCGTTAGTTCCTATGCGGTAGTTGTTACTTTATGAAATGTGGAATTTGATAATATCCACATATCGTTAGACTTCACTTTTGGTATTGATATAACATTTCATGTCGATTCAAATATTTCGTTATATCTAATTGTACCTGTAATTGCAGATTGGGAGAACAATTGGTACAAAGATTTTCAAAAAGTTGAAGGAAAGGAAATGTTTGGTAAAATCGTGGAAAATGCACACCATGTCACATATCATGCTTTGTCTCGCATTGTAAATTGTTCATTTTCTCATCTTCTGCACTTGGTCTTAATTAAAAACGATTTACTCATATTAAAACGAGAATTATATAGTGAGAAGGACATTTGTTAATTACTCAGTAACAGTGCGTATGTACTCGATGTTTCAGTTTCATGTAGAAACACATATAGGGGAATCAATTCCCAATACAATATCAAACCAGGAACGTTCCACCTTTAAAATGAAAAGCAATTTTTCAGTGCAGCTTTCACGCGCAGTTGCTACTCGACATCGTATACTACATTTAACATGTAGCCTCGCAGCTGTCAGGTAGCTGAGCATACTAGATTTCTTTAGTCTCTACCCTTGAAATTAGAAACGATGGCAATGCAAACTTGGAAATTTGTGGCAACCGTCTTTCGTGGAAGTGAAGGTTATGGTTTTGAATCCTGCGTAAGGCTCGAATGTTTTCCCTGGCGATTGTAGCCTTGAAAGGAAAAGCAAATTTCTAAGTATTCCATATTGCCATCCCTATCATATTCCATTTGCGACTAGGGTACAAACTAGAAGCGTAATTCTTCAAACCAATACTTGGGCTGATAGATACCTAGATATCGAGATCGAGTTCAGCCGCTCTCTGGAGGAGAATTCTAGCAGCTGGCTGCTCTGATGGATAGTTTTCCATGATTTCTCCGACCAACACCAGGCAAATGCCAGAGCAGTACCCTAACAAACGGCCAAGTACCGCGCGCCATCTTTCCTTCCTCTTCTTTGCTCTATCCTCACCTCTTTCGTATTCACGCCCTTCACTCCCACACTTGTCGGGAGATTAGAGCTTCTCTCGGCTGAGGCGGTGCCCCGCTGGTAGGAGATACCTGGTCGAGGAAAAATCCGCCGACGTGGTCGGCACCAGATCTCGCCATCCAGCACGGGAAGATCACCACTCACGATAAAACATGTACTACGCTTTCGGGTTTATTGAACTTAGCAGTTGACGCGCCCCGAAAACAGTAATCAATCAACCGTAAGTCTTGGGATTTTACGCAGAAGTTTAAAAACGTGCTTGGATGAAGAGGTACTTGTATATTTAGGGCTTTCAATTCGATGCATTTTACTGCGGCACATACCTTTCGTGCTGCTTGTCATGCTTTGTTTGCCTCCATTGTGCGCCGTCCGCGAATGCACGTGGGGCTCAACGGGTGAACGGGACCAGGCTGCGCTGCATCCGCCCGAAATTTCTGCGGCATTGTATCTCCGAATCAATAAGACGCTTCTCATAAAGGGACGGCAACGAGCCACTGTTTTCCCCAGCAGGGCATAATTAGAAATTGCGACGTGCTCGGAATCCCGAGCGATGTTTTCGAAGCGTTCTGTTTGTAGAACGACGAGTTGCACGTGGAAAATGAAGTACGCGAATGTAAAAAGTGAGGCTGGATTGTAAATAAGATATATTCTCAGGACTTCATAGGATGTAACATACTACGTAAGGGTGTTCGAGAATGAATGCTCACAAGTTTGATATAGCTTTGTTTAAACGAATTTTAGTGTACTCTTGGGAGGAACCTGTTTGGTATAACTCAGGCCACGAGTACCATTGAAATTTAACCCTCGAGCCGTTCTTTCCAAATGGGCTAACGTCAGTCGACTTTGTAATACAATTTAGTTTCAGTTTATTTCACGGTAGCATGTTCCATTTGAAGTATATAAAATATTTCAGTTTCATTGTTGCCTCCCGCTTTAACAAAACTACTGTGCATTATATCTTCCCACTTTAAAGCTCTTAGGAAGATGAACTTTGAACCATGTAATGAAGCTTTATTTTCGTCTATTATGCCAGTTTAACTAGAAAAATTGAAAAGTTTTATGTTATCTGCATCAGCGACCTCCATCTGTAACGTGTTTCCGCCCAATTCTCCGGGTCTAAAAAGCAAAAGGGGAAGTGATCCCTCGTCTTTCTACTTAATAATAAATGTTGCACTTATTTAACCTAAATGTCATATGTAGCTGTCTAACATTATAAGGGTTAAATAATAAAAATAATCGTTGTTGATTCAACTACATATTCTATTCTGCATTTTCCTTAATGGACTTATGAGTTCAGTAATGAAACAGTTGGCCACACTGTGAAAATGGACATATCGCTGAAAAATTGTTTCCTGGTTTTTCTACCAGGAGGAGTATGAGCTGTCATCTCAACTATACAGCACCGCGGTAGTAGTAATCGATAAAGTTCAATATATTAAAAACGAAGTACAAACGGCAATCATTGTAGATGTTAAAGAGTGTGTCGTGATTTTCTGCAATGTTGGGAAATCGTGAGGAGAAATATAGTAATACGGTAGGTGAGAACGTAAGATTATATATTTATAATAAAGTTACATTTAAGTTGATTTGAAGTGTTTATGAAGTGAAGATGCTGTTGCTGAAAACAACATATTTTAAGTTTTACGTTGTTTTATGTTGTTTATTGTTGTATTGCCTCTGTTATTCAATTTGTAGGACTGAGTAGAATACATGAAGAATAAACGATGTGCCACTGACTGCTGTCAAGGCAACAAAATTTGTACTTCTATCAATTCAGCCAAACCTAAAATGGAACTTCCATTTAAATGACGTGAACGCGTAGCATAATAAACCAAATTAAGTTCATTACGCTACGCGTTCAGAATTCTTTCAAATTCAGTCAGCCTTCGTACTTCTCGTTGGGTATATTTCGCGAATATTCATTCTCGCGTGAGATACGGCACATATTATGGGGAAATACGTCTTATAGCACCCAGACTTTTAGATTACAAAAAAGATCGTACGAATAATAAACAAATCCCACCCATGATTCTTGTAAGCCTCACTCTATTATTCCAGGAAATTTACAGTTACCTTTTCTCCTGATTTACGAAACAGCGCATTTTGTCAAAAATGACTTACTCAAGGATGGGTATATATTTTCAGCAAACACCGATATTTATAACTATACCACTCGCCGTAGTAATCATATTCATCAGGTGTCCGTACCAACAACTCACTACAAAAATTTACATACTATACATACACACTATTTTACAACATAATGCCAGATGACATTAAACTGTTGAAATTTATACACAAGTTTAAGTCCCAAGTAAGATACTGTTTGCTGCACAACTGTCTCTATACAATCAGAGACTAAACCGAGCATAAAAAAGGAAAGTAATATTAACTTTATCAATGATTTTTAAAGTTTTCATTTTTTCAGACTGTAAATTCTAAACAACTTTTTAACAAGTATTGTTCCTCAGCTTCTGGATCACTGACCTCCCATCTCGATCACGTTTTTCATCCAGTTAACCTGATCCTTTGAGCGAAAGTTGGGATAGGCCCTCGATTTGCTTCAAGACGTAAATGTAACTTCACTATCTGTACACGTCTTCTAAAGTTCTGTAGGGAAATAGTTATTCAAATTATCGTTCTCCAGGTACTCGATTCCTTCACGAAGGGTACTATGAAGGATAACAGCCCAAATCTATTGCCGAATTGCTCTTGCAAATACTTTTTATTTACCGGAGCGAATATTTCCTTATCAGCTCTTACAAAAAACGCTGATTCGCTTGTTTATTTAGAATTCAACTTATATATTGTAACCGAACAACGCGCCTCGTCTGTTTACAAAGAGTCGTCACCGTAGGTAGAGTGCTAGTGATCCACCTATCGATTCTTGGTTTCGATATAGGATCGAGGCAAGTTCTGTGGAACAAGTATAAATGTGTATAAACAACCTGTAACAAGTATTGTACTACAGCCTCCGTGTCAATGACCCCCATCTCGATCAGGTTTTTCGTCCAGTTTCCCTGATCCATTGAGCAAATGCTGAGATGGCCCCTCGTTTTGCTTCTGGACATAAATGTAACTTCATTTTCTGTGCACGTCTTCTAGAATTCAGTGGGAAATACAATTATTCAAATTATCGTTTCCATGTTGTCGCGGCAGGAAGTAATAAGAGCCAAAATTTATTGCTTATTTATCCTTGAAAATAGATTTTATTACATGGGAGGGTTGGTTGTTGTTTTTAATTTAAGTAGTATATGACTTAGTGTAGGGACCACAGAATTTTGAAAATGTGCAACAATTCATTTTTCCCCATAGCACGTCATACGCAGTTTGAACTGTTTTGACGTTAAAAAAATAAAAAATAAACAAGGGAACTAGCGTCATTTGATCGTTTGATACGAATCGCTTCACGAGCGGATAATGAGAGCGCTCCGTGTGCACGTGATAACGTGTCGAAAGATTTCTTTGTTGCTCTATGAGGTAAGCGCCCATCTCCGCGAGTACTTTCTAGTCTACATATTTGAAAACAATAAAATATAGTTATGACAGAAATATCTTAGCTAGCGCCGTTACGAAGTATTTTTTTATCTGTCAGTTCGGTATGGAGTTCAGAGAGAATCACACACAGGTTAAGAACTGCTAGAGGTGTTCCGAAGGAATTATAGGGCGCAACAAGAGCGCAAATAGGGAGTTTTAGCGCCAGGCGTAAGGAGACATCCTTAAACTCTATTGATCACGTGACTAACGACTTTATACGGTCATAATGAACAACGTTCAGAAGAGTTTTAGCAATTGCGACATTGCGTTATGCATTATAACAAAAGAAACATTTCAAGCGTTGAACAAAGAAGTTGCATAATATATCAGAGTCTAGGCTAGCGGTGAGACTTTTAAACCACGATACGAGACAAGAGTATAATAAATGTACATTGTGTTCGGAGTTTTAGATTTTGTGGCCCTCTGCGATGAGTATGCACTCTGGAATTTTGAATCGACTGTTCTTGAGAACGTAGGAAATATTTTCAAACAGCGTTCATTATGAGAGTAAGACATAACCTATCCCGAAGATATGATTTCAACTTCTTTTTCGCGAATTTCTTTCCTATCACTTCTCCAACATTTCCTGTTAATTCTTGCCAGCGTTGTGGAGTTAGTAAGGAATAATTGTACTGCCTCACATACGAGAATCGGTTTGTCAGAGATGGAAAAATCCCCAACGTTTCCTGTTTTTAGGCGGCCATTTTGCCGCTTGTAAGGTGACCGTAGAGACTCCTTATAGGCGTGCACTATTTATGAAGGTATAAGGTCGTACCTTAGGCCTAAGGTAAGACGTTATGACTTCAAGGTCCGTCACGTGACAGTGCATAACGTCGCTACCTTACGCGTGGTGATAAAACTCCGTATTATGCCTTTAACAAGATTCCTTTAGTTCCATTGTGGCAGCCGACCGAGACACATCGTGCTCCGATCGCGGCCAGTGAAACGTTGTTTTCATATTGTCATTCAGACAGTGAACGTTGTGACATTTAATTAGTGGTAATACTCTAGTTCCACGAGTTGTGAGTGTCTGAAATCAACTATACGGTCAGCCGTTGCAGCGGCTACCCTGCTCAAGGATGGAGCCCACGGGCATCGGGGCTCCCATAACCTCAACACCATCACCTAAGGTATCTACTCAACCAAAGCTGAAAACCTACGCAAATGCTATGTCAACTGAAGTGTTTCCCACCAAGGACCAGGCTATAATCATTGACTCACTAGAAGGTCTCACCATTAAAGATTACATAAACAGTCTCTCCAACATCATTGACCCTAATGAAATAAGATTTATTTCAAAAATTGCAAACAACAGAGTATGTATTTTTCTAAGCTCTCAAACAATAGCTGACACCCTTACAAACAACCATAAAGTCATTAAAATAAAAAATCATGAACTGAAGCTGAGACCACTTCTAACAAAAGCCAAAAGAATAATTATTTCAAACGTCTGCCCCATCATCCCTCACTCAGTAATAGAGAATGTACTCACCACAAATAACATCAAATTGGCATCCAAAATTTCATTTGTTAAAGCTGGTATTCCTGGACAGGGGTTCTCCCATATTATGAGTTTTCGGAGACAAGTATATGTTTCTCCTGAAGATGTAGGTCTACTAACTGAATCCACTACTGTATATTATGAAGGCTCAACATATAGGATATTTTTCACAACTGATGAAATGGCATGCTTTAATTGTCACCAAACTGGGCACTTAGCTGGACAATGCCCTTCACCCAACACTTCTAATCACCATAAAACTACCAATTTAAGTAATGTTCCCATGGAATCTGAACACATTAGTGAAAAACCCTGCTACGTGTGCCAGATCCAGCAACCAATGGAAAAGACACTGAAGTAGCAGATATACAATTTCACCATGAGTCCATGAAAAAAATGCCCACAACTGATCCTCCACCACCTTCTAAATCTGTATCTTCTACTAATGAAGCCAAAAACAATGAAGAAATCTCAAATAATAACAACATAGTCTCCCTCAGTACCAATAAAAGATGCCTCCAGACTGACTCCTCCTCACCTTCCAAGTCTGTAAGCCACACAACTGAAACAAATAATATGGAAAAACTCTCAAAACAACCAAAAAAGAAAAAGAAGAAGAAAGAGAAAAATATGGAGGAGTTGATAACCCCTATCAAACACATCATTGAAGACTCTCCAAATAACTACCCCCTTACTTACATACAGTTTAAATCCTTTTTAGAGAACTCTTTCAGTACTAATGATCCTATACTCATAGCTACTGACTACTCACAAGACATATCATCCATCACCAGAATGATGCCTAGTTTATATCCACATCTCACCAATAAAACCATAAAAGGCAGATTCACCAGGATTATCAGGAAAATCAACTCAGTACTTCAGACTGCAGATGAATCAAGCACTGAAACAGACTCCAGTATAGAAATCAACACCAGTCAATGAAAATTCTTCAGTGGAATGTAAATGGCTTTTACCCCAGACTAGAAAGTATACAATACCTATGTAACCTAACTCACCCTGACATCCTTTGTATCCAAGAGACCAACTTCAAAGACTCCAAGCATGGCAACATCAAAGGGTATAATTGCTCCTTCAAAAACAGAATCAACTCCAATCATGCCAGTGGTGGTGTAGCTATATTCATCAAAGACCATATTCAATATCAAGAACTGAATATTCAATCAAACATTGAAGTCAATGCTATAAGGATCTTGTCACCTGTTCAAATCAATATATGTAATATCTACCTACCAAATAGCTACAAGTTTGATGAACAAGAAGTAACTGATATTATTAACAAGATGCAAAAACCTTTTCTCATTATGGGGGATTTAAACAGCCATAATCCAATTTGGGGATCCAATAAAACTGACAACAGAGGTGTCATGCTTGAAGAAATATTTGATAAACTAGATACAATTGTTCTTAATACTGGAGAACCTACTCACATCAATACCAGTACCAACAATTACAGTGCCATCGATATTTCCATTTCCTCCACCCAATATGCCTATAAATGTTCATGGAATGTCTTAGATTACCCCTATGATAGTGACCATTTCCCTATTTTTATAAATATTAACAACACTCCCAACATGTATAAAAATGACCAAGCAATCCCAAGACGGAATTATAACAAAGCTAACTGGAATATCTATAATGATCTGATCAAAAAGTACCTACCTAATACTAATGTTCTTCTAGAAACAGAGAACATCGACACTATCATCAGTTCATTTAACGATGTCATAACCAAAGCTGCAAATGGATCAACTGAAATAATCAAATCATCAAAGAGAACCAAACTAGTCCATTGGTGGAATGACAAATGTAAATTGGCACTCAAAAATTCCAAACATGCCTTCAACAAATACAAAAAACATAATACTGAAGAAAATAAAATACAATACAAAAAGATGAGAGCTGCTACAAGAAGAACCATAAAAGAAAGTAAAGCAAACTCCTGGTACAACTATGTCTCAAGTTTGTCAATACATAATAATATTAGTGAGTCATGGGCAAAAATAAAAGCTATCGAAGGAACAAAAAAAGGTAAACAAATACATTTTTTACTATCAAATAACCAAATCATTACAGACCCTAACGAAATAGCAAATTCAATTGCATGCAGCTTTTCCAAAAATTCAAGCTCAAAAAACTATACAGAAGCCTTCTTACAACACAAAAAAGAACAAGAGAACCTTACAGAACTTACAAATAATGAAGACTTGGCTACTTATCACCATCTTAATGATCCTATTGGAATTAAAGAACTTAATTCTGCTATCAACAGGACTAGAAACTCCTCACCTGGACCAGACAACATTCCATACATTCTTTTGAAGAATCTACCCCTGGAAGGAAAAGAAACATTACTTAAAATATATAACATAATATGGGATAAAAATGTATTTCCCGAGCTATGGAAATCAGCTATTGTTATACCTATACCAAAGCCTGGAAAAGACCCCACAAAAAATGAAAATTACAGACCCATTTCTCTAACATGCAATATGTGCAAAATTCTGGAAAAAATAATTAACATAAGACTCAGATGGTTTCTAGACTTTAAAAACATCATATCCAACAATCAATTTGGTTTCAGAGCAGGACACTCAACTACTTCTCACTTAGTAAGTATTGATACTTACATTCAAGAAGCCCTTGCTAACAAACAGCATGTTTTAGCAGTGAGCCTAGACATTGAACAAGCTTACGACATGGTGTGGACCCATAGAATCATGACAAAATTACAAGAATATGGACTTAAAGGCAACATATTTCAATTCATCAAGAATTTCACCAAAGAAAGAACCTTTAATGTGAGAGTCAATGGTAGCTTATCATCAGTACAACATCTGGAGAATGGACTACCACAAGGTGCAGTACTTAGTGTTACCCTATTCCTATTGGCCATTAATGATGCAGGCTCCGAAATCAACCATCCGGTAATCACAAGGAAGTATGCAGATGACATTACCATTCTTTGCAGAGGAACATCTATTACAACCAGTCAAGAGATTATACAATCTGCCCTAAACAATCTCCATGGATGGTCTCTCAAATCAGGTTTTAAATTTTCAGCTTCCAAAACCCAATGTATAATATTCTCCAGACAAAATATTGTGAATCTGCCCATATTAAAAATGGACCTACATGAACTAAAGTTTGATCAAAATATTAAAATTTTAGGCATGCATTTTGACTCAAAAATGAGCTGGAAAAGACATATACAAATTATATCTGAGGAATGTAAGAAAAGACTAAACATACTCAAGTGCATTTCCCATAATAACTGGGGAGCAGATAAACATCTCCAGCTAATGACCTACAAAGCAATAGTACGATCCAAGATCGACTATGGATCCATATTATATGATTCAGCTAGCAAAAAAGACCTAAAAAAACTTGATGTTATACATAATAAAGCTCTACGAATAAGCACTGGCTGCTTTCATACTAGCCCCATTGGCAGCATTCTAATAGAAGCCAAAGAACCAACTCTAGCTCATCGTAGACAAATGCTAACTCTCAAATATGCTATCAAAACAGCTGAGTCAAATAATCCTATAATCTACCACGATATATACCCAAAACTTCAAAATTACTACAAAGAACAAAAATGCTTTTCACCAGTATATACCAAAGTGAAAAACCTACTAAGACAGCTAAACTTTCAGGAAAAGATATTAATGGAAAAAAGAAATAACAGTATACCACCATGGACAATTCCTGATATAGTAGCAGATATAACACTGGACACTATGCAAATAAACAAAATGGTTAAAAAAGATAAGGAAATAAAATTTCAAGAAATAGAAAATAAATACAAAGATTCCTTTAAAATATATACTAAACTTATTAATAATAGTGATGGAAAATATGCAGCTACATTTACCAAAGATGTTAAAGTTATAAACAGACTGCACTCCTACGCTAGTACTACTACAGCTGAAATATGCTCTATAATGACAGCCTTCAAAATGTCACAAAAACTCAGACATAACAAGTTTGTCATTTTCTCTACTTCCCTTGAAGCAATAAATAATATTCACAATAACTACCCAGGTATACCAATGATAAACAGTATTCATGAAATATATCAAGACATTATACAATCTAAAAAGACTCTCATAATTGCCTGGATACCAGATTACAAAACAATGCCTGAACACAACACAATGAGCCTTGAAGAGGAAAATGTAAGCCCTAAAACTGAAAGTATCTTAACAATATCACACACATACAAGGATTTATGGACACATATCAAGAAAGTAATGGATGAAAAGTGGAGCAACCTCTGGAAAACCATGAAATCCAGCCCTCTACACAAACTAGTTAAAAAATTTTATTCCCTGAAAACTTCCAAAAAATTCTCAAGACAAGAGCAAGTAACAATAACAAGGATAAGAACTGGTCATTGCAAGTTCAGTCATCAACACTTGCTAACTGGAAATCCCCCACCCACCTGCCAGCACTGTGATACCATACTTAACCTTCAACATATCTTAACTCAATGCCCTATGTTTCAGCACAGCAGACAGAGATACCTAGAAGATGAGCCAAACTCCGAATTGATCCTATCATCCAACGAATTCCAGAATAAAATAATACAATTCTGTAAAGACAGCTATTTTCTTAAAGAAATTTAATTGTATTAGCATAGATACTGGTAACTAATATTGTAACATTGAAAATACATATAATGTCTGTCTCCAAAAATTTGTCTATATTTAGTGTATATTTAGTGTAATATTCTGTTAAATTGCTATTAATACTGTAAAGTTTTATTTAAAGTAGTCGCTAATGACCTCAGTTGTTGATGCGACTTTAATAAACAAAAAAAAAAAAATAAA
>BLKR01016509.1:0-25913 GCA_011170035.1 Teleogryllus occipitalis | reverse complement strand
GTTTTATTAATTGGGGTTGGGGGCCGGTCCTTCAACTGCTGAGATAAATGAAGCCCCATTAGCAGCTTCATGAAATCATGTCGTCATAATGATAAATAGTAGCATGATGATGGGAAATGGTGAAAATAGGGACGGGGTAAATGGGGGAACCCCGAGAAATCACCGAGAGCACCCTTTCCCACCACAAGCTCGCACTTGGGCTGGCCAGGGATCGAATCAGCGATTGAAGATCTATATAAAGGCGCTAGCTTTTAGGCTAGGTTCCACTTCCTGTCGACCGTGTGTGGATTTTTATTACACAAGGAAACATCCACACTTTTCTGTTCACTAGATGTTGACACTAGTTCCATTAACGAACGTCAGTAAGCTCGCACTTCACTGACAGAAATTATCACCCTATTTAAATTATTTCCCTTTCGCAAATACATTATTATCCCCGAATCAATGGAAAATTGCATAGTCATGTTGGCGAAAGTCTGCGTACCATTCAACCCCAATGCATTCCCGCAACAGAATCCCGCAATTCAACCAATCCACATTCACAAAGTGCTCGTTTCCTCATTTTCGAAGTTTTGTGGACTAATCCAACTCACCGCACGATACAATGGGTTGTCTTAATTATGCAACACGCACATTACAACGACATACCGCGAACGGGGTTATCGAATTCTGATTCAGCAGTGTACATAGAATATATATCCCACAAAGTATTGACCTGAAAACAAACATAACCTTTTCCTTCTATTACGTTCGGGTCGCAATCTCATTTTATTTTCTACTCTATCTATCACTAACGCGAGCCTGATTTTGCGCTTACTGTAGATTAATGAAAATAGAACGTGACTGTATAAAAAGTGATCGGTACTGGCAAGAACTATACATTACGTAAATAATTCCGCGAAATTCACATTGGCTCTTCGAAATATGAGTAGTCCCGCGCCACAAAAAACTACAACCTATTCTATTAGGTGGACGAATGTTTTCATGGGTAGCTCCGGACAAGGTACATCTTTATTGCGTCAAATGCCCGCCGATTGATACGCCCGTAAGAGGTTCGGTGAAAGAAACAGTCTCAATTATGTTTAATATGAAACAAAGAATTTCCTAAAGAAATCCCACAATCAAAACGATGTCTGGGAATTTGCAGTTTAATGCAACTGGTGAAGCATTTGGGAGTACATAATAGTAATCCTAATTTCGCCCAAAATTTCAGATCCTAATTTTTATAAAGAGAAGGGATTTGCTCTCTCTGTATTCCAAGTGCATTTCACAAGAGTGCACAAGTGGTAATGACAATTCACTCTTACGCTATGGCAGGTGCAGCTCGTTTTGAGGTATCTACTGAACAGGAGTATTTCATTGCATTTTCTTACGAAACGTGAAAAGTCAGATACCAATATTTACACCCATTTAATTGCCTCAATTAAGAGCACAATAGAATTCCCCCTGGGGGCGCTTTTAATCTTCCCCATCGCTCCTAGTCCGTCCGCCGCCTGAGGTACTTGACTGCTTATTGCCTGCTCTGCTGGGGAGAAGATGCCCTGTACTCCCACCTTGCATTACGGAAGACCCGCGTCCGTCCCTCCAGGAGTAAGCCTGAAACCTGCCGCCTGGCTGGGTGGCCGGGTTGCGCATCGCTCCCTGCTTTCCGCAACAGCGTTCCCGGCCGTTGCCCTGCGAATGCGCCCTCGGAGCCGGCGAGAGAGGTTGAGCGCGCAGCGCGGCGTCTCCGGGCGGCGGTCGGGCAGAAGCAACCGGCCGCGAGGATCAAGAGGTCTCGGGGCGCGGCGGCGAGTGCGGGGGCGAGGGCTCCAGCAGTTAGAGCGGCGGGGGCGGCGGCGCCAGCGCAAATAGCCGAGGCGAGATGAGGGAGCTTGGAACACGGAGGTGGAAATGGCAGGGCAAATCGAAGGCAAGGATTAAGCCACCCCGCAACAGCGGGGAAGGGAAAGCAAGTCGCGAAGAAATAATGCTGGAAAATAAGTAATGAAAGCGCGCGAAAGCTATCAAGACTAGAAAAGGTTAATATTTGTTATTGCGAAGAAATACGGAAATAAAGAGAAAGTAATACGATTAAAATATGACGAAGAGGGGACAGAGCGAAAGGGTAAGCTTGGAGGCAGGGGGCAGGAGAGTGAAGAGGATGTGACACAAAGGTCGTTGGGGCGCGACAGGATAACACAGGTTGCGAGGGAGGAAACGAGAATAGGTGACGCAGAAGAGCGAATGAAAGGCTCCGCCACAGTAAGCGGATGAGACGGGTGGCCGGGCGGCCGGGGCGGGAGGGCGGAGGGATCGGGGGCGGGAGCTGGGGACGCGGCCGGGGGCGCAGAGGTTCCGTGGCGTTCGTCGAGATCCGGCAGACGCCGCGAAGTTAATTTCGGCAAACACGGCGCCGCGGCGAGAGGCTCGGGCGTGTGTTGATTCCATTACCGCGCCGGACAAGTCGAGGGCCGGTGCTTGCGCTGGACAAGCGCTGCCACCCGCCGCCTCGGGCCGCGTCGTTAGCCCAAGTCACTGCGGCCGCGGCGACGCGGAACTAGCAGGGTAGGGGCGGGCGCGGAGGAAACTAGGGCGGACTGCGGAGAAGACAACAGGAGACAGGGGGGAAACAGAAATGGCCGCGGAGACGGTCTTAGACAATGGAGTTGATGACGGAGGCAGACGGAACGAGGGTGATAGCGGAAACTGCGCCAGATCAGGGAGGGGGGTGGCGGACTTCGCGCGAATGCGACCGAACCAGACCGGGCAGAGCGCGCGGAGTCAGTAGCTTTGCAACGGGTGAACGCAGACAGTTGGGCGCGGAAGAGCCGTAAGACAGCTAGGACGGAGGTGTTTGTCAGGCGGAGGACTAGAGGTGAACCGCAGAGCATCACGCTGGAAAGAAATGACTGCCTTTTTGACTCCATCAGAGAGTTTTCGTATATTATCTCATGCGAGAGTGCTTTTGATTCCATACTTTCGAATATGTTTTCTCCAAAGCTGAGTCCCGTACAAGTCCATCGGAACTCGTGATCAGAATTTCACGAAATTCGCTCAAAACGTAATGGAGAGCTTTGGAATGTTTGTTGATTGATACATTTAAATTTTCCGCCCTTCAGCAGAGTGAAAGTTTACATAGATTTCTCCTCATTCTACAAACATTAATACACATGGCATGATCCACCAAATTATAACACACATGTAACATCTAGGATAGAAACAATTTCAGAAATATGCATCAACTTTCTGAAATTGTAAGCGGTTGCTTTCGTTTAACACACATGCTCCATTAACGTCCAAACATCAACGATAACATCAACAGCCTTTCGGGAGCCGAACACTTATTTACAGCGAATGAAAAAGAACACTGGAAATCTAACTACAAAGAAAAGGCACATCCGGAGTGAAACTCGAAATCGATGTACACATCCATATCCAGAAAACATTTAGCCGACGAGCACACATTACATGCATTTAAACCTGACCAACACATTAAAGAGAGACAAATGAAAAGCTGTCTCGTCGCAAACGATGTTCCATAACGCCACAACTAAGGAATGCAGGTCACATGAGCATTAGACAGAACATTCAGAGCCGCACTTTAAAAAAAGCAAATCCGCTTGCACCAAAAACTGAACAGAAGCTATAATTTTGAGTCGGAACCGATCTGGTCAAAGCGTTCACCAACGACTGTCTTGCGCATGCGAACACACAACCGAACATGGGAGGAGCAACATCAATAACGATCGCGCCCAACAAAATAAGGACACCAAAGAAACAACATCTGAGGGAAGGGTGAGCGGGAGAAGGAATTTTTTTTTTCGGCAACAACACATTTGCACAGCAAGAGAGACGCAACAAGAAGGTGTCAACCTATCTTTCGGTGCGAGCCGGACGGGCGGGCGGCGGACGCGGGGCTCGCGGCAGCGGGCGCGGGCGCGCGAGCGGCGAACGCGCGGGCGGCGGACGCGGGCGCGCCTCCCGCGGCCGGCCCCGGCCCCGGGCACGGGCCCGGCCCCGCCCCACACCCAGGCCGCGTCCGCCACCAGCAGCGGCGTCACTGCGTCCCTGTGGAGGAGACGCACGCAACACGACATTAACACGCCTGGGCCCGCCCGCGGCGCCGTCGCCACACCTCCACCGTCCCCACACCACCACCATCACCAACACTGCCATCGCCATCGCCAACGCCATCGCCATCGCCTCATCCTAAGGGCTACCGGTACCAAGTCGCTCCTCTGCCGCATCACAAGACACACGAATTCTCTGCAAAAATAGGCCAATTGTACTGCAGAAGAAATGGTATAAACTTATCACAGATTTACGTAAATTGTTAGCACCCGATGAAACACACAAACATTTATATCCTTGTGTATACGATTTTGCTTCGAAAGTCGATTTCCTTTCTATTTAAAAGCATATCACTCATCCTTGCGCCATCGCAGGAAAAATGATATCCAAAATCCAAAACAATGACTTATCATTCTATCTTCTGAGAAAGATGTAACAATTCTCGCTGTATTCTTCAACCAATTTCATCTTTATTCTTATCTGTATCGCAAAAAACTTCACGCATACATTTCATAACAGGGCATTATTTTGCGTTTGTTTACAACGCATCAGAAGCTAGCACAGTGAATTAGGAAATAAGGAAAATTGATTGGATAAACAATTGATTTAAGCTTTAGATCACGTTCGAAAGAAGAGACTATGTTTTCTCAAAACATCGAAAGTGTTCTGAATTGTCCGTGCACACGAATGAGCTGAATACACATGCAGCTATAAAACCTACTCAAACTTGAAAAACATGAATGTGTTATTCCTTAAAACAACATCGTGCGTAATCCGCAAAACTTGCTATAGTTTCGCCTCGTCAGCACGGCCATTCGTGATCTCGCCGCACCGCGGGCATGCAGCAGTGATCGCTCGTTCTATTCCGAGCGAGAGGCGAGCGAGAGTCGGGCGGGAGGAGGGCGGGGAGCGATCCGGCGATCCGCGACGCTCTCGCCACCCAGCCACAGCCACACCGAGTCGCTGCCCCCACCCTCCTGCCCTCCCGCCACCACGCCGGCGCCCCGTAGCGCTAATTAGCTCGTTGGCGGCCTCCCACCGGCGCGGCGGCAGGATTTAGGATGCCCCCGCCGCCTGTCCTTCGCCCTCGCCCAGGGACGCACCAAGGCCGCCGTCTCCGCTTGGCCTTAAGCGGCCCATACACCATCGAGCGCGAGGCGCGAGCCTGGCAAATCTCAGGCGACACATTTACTCGACAATGAGCGACGCAAACCACCATGCATGCAGGCGGCACATGTATGAGAATGCCCGGCTTGTCAAAAATGCATGGCGCCTGTTGTAAATCTACCGCCTCTGCCTTACTTCGGTCGTCCTCCTAATTGCCCTGAAAATTGAATTACCTGATTATTATACCTTTTATTTCCACTGAACTTCACTTACTTTTCTGTTAATATTTTTATTTTCAACAATCCCCACTCACCAAAAAAACAATCGGAAATATTGTTTTGTAAACAGAACTAAGTATTTTTTCATTTGACGACAATCAACCACCCAATAAGTTTTCATTACGTAATTATCATTTTGTTTCCTGATATTTTTCCTCTTCTAGAAAATAAGGCAAAAACACACACTCTTTGCGTAAGTCAATAATATCATCTTAATGCTAACATGAGACAACCAATTCAAAACTTGTCTTTACCCGCAGTGCTCAATCCCATACAGCCGAGCTGTGCTATTTTAGAATGCAACCAGAGACACAAGCAAACACGTGAACACAACACCAACACGCACACAGAACTAGCGCATACTCGCGTGACACCTTACGTCACAGCTTATCACGACTTACAACACAATGTGCTAAACACCTGGATGTGGAACAACCTGTCAAGAACAGACCGGCTTGTCTTTCGCCGCTTGGATAACCTCGGTGTTCCCTAGACTATACGAGAGAGGTGCAATTTGTGCAAGCTGAGAAACGAAACGAACTGAATCTCTACAAAAGACTAAATTAGATAAAAAGTCGGCTGCCTTTCACAACTCGATTACTTTCGAACGAAGGGCGACATGTTGTCCACAACAGAAGCCAAAGCACGTCATATCACGCCATTGAAAAGAGAAGTCGTGGAGCCACAAAAAACGCCTTTAGAAACGAATCAACCGAGACGTATTTTAAGCACTACCGCATACCATCGACCTTTCGTGAATCGAACCTCTCTCACACTACCAATCTCGCCGACATGCTCACATTCCCCCCCACCTACCGCTCTCTCGCACATATCCTCGACGCAATCACGACTCCTCTCAACCCCATTACGCCGACCCCATTATACAGATTCGAGCGTGCATCATTCCGGTTAATAACGGCGCCACGACCGCAAATTTGGACGCAGACAAACGCCCGAAATTGAGGAAGCGTTCGCTGGCGCGCGCACGCGCGGGCGACGCGGCAGGCCCCGGCAAAAAGGCGGCGTGTTGACTGAGACCCTCATTACCAGCGAATGCCCGCCCGTCCTCTTCCTCGAAGGCTCTTTCTTACGCCTCCCCCTTGAGATGGCGCCACCGCCAGGGGGAGGAAGTCGCACGGGAAGAAGTAAACAATAGGTATCGGCACAAGCAGGCGAGCGGCGGTGAAGCGGGGCGACAGGGCGGCGACGGTGGCAAGGGGGCTGGGGGGTTGGGGCGGGAGATGGGCGATAGCATCGAACGCCGGTCTAATTGCCGCCATTACCGGCGCCTCGCACGCCGCCAAGGACACTCGAGACGATCGCGGAGGCGGAGGCGGTAGCGACGGAGGAGGAGACGAGAAGGAGGAGAGCAGGCGACAACTGAGGGGAAGCGTCGGTGGCGCGGGGTCGAAGCGGGGACGTCGCGGAGAAAGGCGTGGCGTCACAAAGACGACTCACGGGAAATGCGAAGGGAGGAGAAGGACAAATGAGCGGAGGGCTGAAATAGTAAAGGGCTGGCGACAGGAGGAGTGGCCAAAGAGATGGGAACACGTGCAAGAGCCTTGCCTGAGACGTCGAAGATGAGTAGTTGCAGGCAAACGATTTCTGCGAACATTTCCATTCTACATAGTCATTTTCAGTGCCGAAATTCACTCGCAATTTCTGTAAATCGACTGTCGAATTATGTGTATTCTCGTTTTCCTCATGTTGAAGATTGTGTTAATGCAAATATAAACAGAATATAGACAGAGCAATACAGATCTTCAACAGAATGGACCAGGGTACACTTTTTGATCCATCTGATTATCACTTTGAGATGTTATCTGAAAGAATGTGACACTAAGATGCTTCAAATCCGAATTTTGTAATGATTGTATGCCATGTTAAAAATCTCGTTTTAAGAGATGATTTTTATTCAATAGACAATTAACTAATGTTATTTATTTTTATAGTTGAAATTCGTAATTGAGAGGTACTAGTTGACCACAACGCCAGACAATACGTAAAATATTACGAAATAAGAGCACTCACTTTACCACAGAGTTACAGAGCTTTGAAAGGCAATAACTCGAATAGAAAGTAGCTTTACGTACAACAAGATGCTCTAATTGCATCTTAACCATTTTAATGTCCCTCGAACAATCAGCAATGAAAGAAACAGGGGTCCGTTCACGAGAAGAACGGCCTACGATCTCAAGAGTCTCACGCCTCTCTGGTGAGTCAGAGAGTCGAGCCGTTACGTAACAGCGCCTGCGCCTTCCGGCAGAGAGAGCGATCTAATAAAGAGCAGTGCTGTGCGGCGCAGTAAACACATCGTTCCGTCAACGAGACGCGTCACCATTCCGACGGAATCTATTAATTTCCTGCATATTCCGACCTTCTCGGAGATCGCCGCGTCAGATTCACTTGTAAACAACATCATTATGGCTCTGAGTCTCTCCGACGAGCGAAATGCGGCGTATTTAATTTACCGGCCATCCATACAAAGGAAGTGCAACTCTGATTTAAAATGCTGATAGTGACAGCAGGAAGAATAATGGTCGTCTGTCTTACAATTCACTTCAGAGCAGCAATTACGAATGATCTTGAATAAAAAAGCTTCCTTTTTAAGAAAATTTACTTCGATTTAACATACAAATAGAAGTACGCCTCATAAATTTTCTGGTTGCGGGTGACTTTATCTTACTTTTCAAATACAATTTCTTTATGTGACTCTTCATTGTGTTAAATGCAAAGAAAAATTCAAACACAATTGTAATAAATACAAATTGACCACGCATTGCGGGAAGAAACAAAAGAACTTACGTAAAATAAAGTATTTCTTTTCCATTTACCGCACCTCATAGTGCTACAGAATCAAATGATTCGCTAGACGACCAACCAAAGACTTCTTTCAGGTTAACCACAGACCACGAAAACGCATGGCTAGTCCTCCGTTACAAATCACGCCTGTCATTCCCCGTCCTCCTGTCGGACACGGTGAGTTGTGGGAGGGACGTTCCCGTTCCCGCCCGCGCAGCCGGCCACGGTACAGTAAGTCCCATGGCGTGACCCGGGCCCACTCGGGGCCCAGGGTCTGGCGCGACCAAGGTCAGGCAACGGTACACCGCTCTCCTCGTGATTGTGATTGGATCTGGTTTCCCGGGGGCTCCTGGAGCAGAGCGGCTGGCGCGTTCTCCTCGGGAAGCTCTCCGAAATGACGCAAGCGCGCCCGCCCGCCCGCCGGCTTTCCTTGGCGGCGCGTCGACCCAAGCCGCCTTCCAGCCCTTCTTACAAATATGTACTCCGGTTATCGGTCGCACCTTGGTGGGTGAGTAGTTAACTTACTGGCCTCTGAACCGCCAGTGCGTAGGTTCGATCCCTGCGCGTGGATTTTCGAAAGGCGGAAAATCCCACAGTGCGTGCGGCATGTACAAGAACTCTGGTACATTCCCCCTCAAAAAATTATATCCCTCCGACAATTCCCCGTCGTAATGAGATCCAACGTTCTCCCTTTCAGAGAGCTGGGACTCGGTAACCGAAGCCCACATCTGGCGGAGAAAGAACCACATCCGGCGCTTAAAGAAACGCCCACGAGGCGCCCCTGCTCGATTGATTGATTGTTAGTGATTCCGGGCGTGTCAACTACCGAGATTGTCAGTCCCGTAAGTGTACTGCTTGTTTTTCATCTTGATGGCTGGCGAGATCCGGCGCCGACCTACCGTATTTCCCCAACTGGGTATCTCCCACCTGCGGGGTACCGCCCCAGCTGGGTCAAGTTGTAAGACTCCGACCGGTCTCCCAGCATGTGGGATAATGTAGTGCATGTTAGTGTGTGTGTGTGTAAGGGGAGAGGATAGGACAAGGAAGAGGAAGGAAAGATCGCGCGCGGTCTGTGGCCCGTTAGGATACTGCTCCGGCATTCGTCTGATGTTGATCGGAGAAACCACGGAAAACTACCGATCAGAGAAGCCGGCCGCTAGAATTCTCCTCCAGACAGAGACTGAATTTGTCCTAGCTGAAAAGCTAGTGTCGAAAATTTGCCGCCGTCGGGACTCGAACCTAGGACCACCCGGTCAGAGGTACTTCACTGACATGCACTGAACCACCGCGTACGGTCGCCTGCTTGAATCAGGTCCCCTTGACCTCCGCTAGGGAAGGCTTCAAATGCAGTCTTGGTCGTAAACTGCATGAGGAACTACGGCCAATGGCAGTTGTCTGCGCAAATAACCCATACGATAAATAAATAAAATTCCCGTTAGGTTGCCAACTTAACAGTACCTCTTTTCTTCGCACAAATTTGCAATTGAAGACCACACGTGCCGAGTTGAGTCGAAGTCGTTCCACATACTGCACAATTATTTTCTTTTGCAACGACCATTGTACCCCCAGTTATCATCAGAACATGATTTCAATTAGTAACATTGTATATGAGGAGTGTTTCACAGATTGACGAGAAGTGTAAAAGTTTACGTAACCAAGAGCAGCGAATTTCACATACACAATTTTTTCAAGAATACGTGATGTTTGCCAAATGCCAACAAAAACATCTGAAGAAAGCAATTATCAGACATGTAGATGAGACCGTTCTCACATATTAATTGCCCAGAAATGATGTGTGGAAAGATGTACAGTATATCAAAGATATCGCGCCGACTCGCAGTGCCCCATAACCCCGTCCATTTATTTTCAGAATGATAAACATAGTTATCTTGTTACATCC
This sequence comes from Teleogryllus occipitalis, assembly GCA_011170035.1. NCBI lineage: Eukaryota > Metazoa > Arthropoda > Insecta > Orthoptera > Gryllidae > Teleogryllus > Teleogryllus occipitalis. The sequence continues at coordinate 15,773 of BLKR01016509.1, read as the reverse complement.
AGCAATTTGAAATTCTTCTTTCTATGCACTGTTAATGTTCAATTTCTTAAGGTTTTTGTTCAAAAGCATTTAAAACAATTCCCAGTTCTCGCCATGTCAGTTTCTATACACGGCTTTTTTTTTCTGATCCCTGATGTCCGTTTGAAATCAGTGTTTCAATGATTCAATATTGTAATAATTATCAATAAGTATATGGGTAATTATTTTAATAGGGTATACAAGAAAGTACTTTACCCAAACTAACACAATGTTCGGCACGTCTTGACCAGAAGTCCGCGATTTCCAATAATACAACTTCAACCACGGTACTTGGTAATTTGGAGTGAACGCTAAAAAATAGTTTCAAAATGGAAAATTACACGTCAATCAGTTTTTAACAAAAATGTTTCGACTCGTCGCCCGCTGACAACCATGTTAGATGCATTAAAAACAAAATTCCAACAGCTGCCCAGGAAGGTAGTATGTGTGGACATAGCGCGCTGCGCTCGCATGTGACCTGCACGAATGTGCAGCTATGAAGAAACCGAGAGTGTGTATTGACCTGCAATCAATTTCAAAAATTATGTCAAACTTTTTCTCGCTTGCATCATCTAAATTAAATCAAGGAAAGGAAAGTGTCTCGCATACTGACTTTCCGCGTTTCATTGATGGAATTCCCTGTAGTTAACTAATTTTTTTTTATTTATATCGATATTTATTAATCCTATTCATTTGTACAGATGAAAGGTAAAAGCGAAGTTTGTGAACGTTTGAAATACTTTTATTGCCATTGTTTATCTTCGCCAAACTGTAAAAATACGACGTAGAGTAGTTTTCTTAGTCCTCTACCATACAAATACGTCAGATTCAAAACTTCCAAATTTTCGGAGTTTTTCATGAAATTGCAAAAACGACGATGTTACACAAGGAAGGTAATTTGGAACAAGCAAGTGCGAGAAAGAGATAGAGTTAGCACCATTTACCTGCGTACTGCAATCTAGAGACGCTGTATAGGCCAAAGAATTAGAGTTCAGAGACGAAAATTTCAGAAAAATGAAACACAAATTTCTATGAACCTTAGCATTTCACATGAACCTGATCAAGGAATTCCATAAAACTTCGGTTGGAAGTTGAAACTGAAAAATACTGTAATCTTCAAATCGCATATTCGTAAGTTGCTACACATGAAACCCGTGCCCTTTCGAGCTTGAGCGCTGGGTACCGGCAGCGGCCGCTTTCTTCCAGCAGCAGCGGCGAGGCAATTCTTCACGAGACCTCCCTCCACGGGGGCGTGCGCGGGGTCAGCGCCTCGGAGGCCCCGGTTATTCAGTCCCGCGCCGGAAACACGCGCGATGTATTGGGCGTAACGGATTGGCTCCCAGCAGTAAATAAGTCAACGGCTAGCCAGCGGGGGGCGTCGAGGAGGGGGAGGGGGAGATGAAAATAAATCGACAACAGTTCGGGGATTCCTCCAGACGAATGGACCGTACAACGACCCCGTTTACATTCCTTGTCTCGCGCTCGATCTAAGTCGCTCCCGGTGGCTGAGTGTTTCTCCTCCGTCAGCTGCGCCCCCCGCCCACCCGACCTCACCCCGCCGGCAACAAGACGGGCGCGAGGCGCACGCTGCTGTCGAGATAAGGATCCCGAAGGATCACCACCCACACCTAAACGGACGTTCGCTGCCTCACTCATTGATCAACAACGCATCCGCGCGAGCGACTTGTGTTCACACCCGAATCACAAATTTTGTTCATATAAAAGATATACGTAATGACTAGTACTCTCAGATGTAGCGAGCGCAAAAATAAAATTTCTCGAATGTTTACATTCTGAACATCATCAAAGAAGACGAATCATACATCTTTGCCAGATTTAAATCCCCAGGAGAAGAAAAGTCGACTAGAGAGTTTTTAATATGCGGCAACGCGCATTCCGCCACTCCACAAAGAGACCTCCCGACGTGGCTCAACGGAGCAGCGCACGTCTCCAGCCGTTCTCTGCCGGGGGACGCAGGCCTCGCAGGAGTCGCGCGCCCGTGGCCCATTTTTCAGCGGGCGGGCGTGCGGGCGCGCGCGACGTGGTGCAGCGCGGCGCGGTGCGGTGCGGCGTGGTCCCGGGCCCCGCTCTTAATCATTCATCACTGCCGTCTGGAAGTCACAACGGAAGCGCGCGCAAACAAAGCCGTCTCGACGGCCGCGCTGAAAAGGCGGGCGCGCCCCTGCAGGAGGGCCCTTAATCACCAGGGCGGAGGGCCCGAACGCCGCCGCCGCCGCGACGCTGAGCGCCCGCCAGCTCGCGACAACTACACGACTCGCGGCCCTACTACACGACACGGCTCCACACTACACGTGACGCACGCCCGTTCGCTCGCTCTCGCTGCCTCTCGTCTCGTCGGGTCCCACAGCTCCAGAAGGCCTCAACGCATCCCTAAAGGGCTCCGAACAGTTCGAAGTGGGGCTCGGATATGTGCTACAATCCAGTTGTGAATCTGTCGGCGTCACATTGTCTCCACCAATGGAACAACCGTTTACAACCTGCTCGAAACAAGTTTGCGAACCCATCATGAAGGTGTTTTGGGGCCCTTAATGAGGAAGACTACGCAATATGAAGTTAGATAACATTCCATCGCTTTCGTTACCCAGCCAGAAAGTATCGAAATAACAACGAGTTCTACGAATCACATCTTTTAAATCAAGAATGCCAATACTCTGCACCTCTCGTAACACAAGCACCTTCCGTACTGCTTTGCACCACGAACATCGAGACATTTGTGCTGAGGTTATTCAATTATTCCTGCTTTAAAGTATGATATTGTCTCCGAGCAATAAAATGTAAGAAGATTCTTTATTATTTTTACTTTCACAAGAAAATATATCTAGATCAAATGTACATGTTCACATCAATTTAAAGGAATAAAAATAACTAGAAATCACATGCACTGCATTATGGTTAATGGGTTAGATTTACTCTCGTTTGTTTTTGTTTTTTTTTGGCAGATTTTTAATATTTTACCACCATTTAAATTTTGTCGTTGGAGATTGTAAGCAATGCATTTGGTTTTGGAAACTGTGGACCTCTGGACACACCTACCTTTGAAAATAACTTGTTTCAAATTAATAAACCTTAAAAGTATAGCTGCATTAACCGCCACAAATACTGCAAAAACTCTGCAATATATCTATCACATAAGATGTTTCACACGATTATACTTTAAACAAATCACAATTCATTCATACTTTCTTTTTCCGCAAGCCAATCTTGTTTGCCGTTAGAAAGTACTAGTACGGAGCTATAACTAGAAATAACGGCATGATTCATTCAATGATAGATTAAGAAACAACGGATACAGGTTTCACAAGTACTGAATGAAACATTCGGCACAACACGTACACCATAACGGTCTGCGATTTAACTTTTTAATTGCACATGACGCATCCGCTATACGATGAACTGATCACCATCGCATCTAATTTCCATTATGATTGAAACCGGTCGGACTCTTCACTCAACAGCCTTAACAGCAGGATGAAAGAGACTTCAGGAACAGCCTGTCACGACAAGCCGCTTTGTGTGACCCCCAACCTGACAAATAGACATATTTGTTTTCAATTTGTCTCAAAAGAAGCAAACCACCTGTGTCGAAGTCCATGACACGCCAACTTCCCCACAGGTGATTCCTCAGAGAGGCCATTCACAAAACCACAGCCCGCCTCGACCTCATAAGAAGATGGAAGCGGCAGCCTCATGAATAAACGAGCAGAATCGCTACATCATAATGATGAAAGAGGAACACCTTGTCGCATAAAAAAAAAACAACAAAACAACGAACGCGAAGAAACCAGAATACAGCTCCGGCTAATAAATAGGCTCCAGCTTACAACGCAGATAAACTTCATAATCAAGCACTCCAAAGAAATTCGAAGCCATTAAAAAACACCCATACTTTCACCGCCCGCTCGCATCAACGTCGCGCGTCGCCAGGCGCGCGCATTAACATATTCGATGTAAAAATTAATGTATGCAAATAACATCTCCCGCGACGCTCAGACGGGACGAGGACATCGGCCCACGGGTCCCACGGCCCTTCCATTCGGGAAGCAAGCGATGGGTTGCTAGGACGAACCTCACAGGGCTTCCATCAAACATTCCTCCGCTTAAACCAGGCAAATCTTTTCAAGTTTCGTCTCCATTCCGAATTCAGTTCGTAGATAATGACAAGAATTTGTTCTGCATGTGCATAAACGCGCAATCGTATATTTTTAACGCTCACCTACTTTTACACGCCAAATATACAAAAATATATACAAAAATTTGAAAAGTTTGTTTTGCTAACAGTAAAGGCATTTTTATTGTCAAGAGACTTCCTTTGCAAGAGCCTCGGTAAAATTTTCTCGAGTTTTATCTTGAAGTAACAATGTTCATATCAGCTGCCAATGCATGGGCAATAACACAACAGTTCCCTCAATAAATCGCCGATTAAGCACGTACGTAAGAATGGGAGTAAATTATGCTTCAGATTTCGATCACTGGCCGTCCGTGCTTGGCCATATATTCTGTACTCTATTAAAATTCTTGGCTTTATCTTCTCTGCCTTCCAACAAGCTTGCATTATTGTTAATTTAAAAACACGTTTCAGTGCTCGAGTAAGACAACCTTTTGAAGTGCGTTTTCAAACTCTTTCAATGACAGAATGATCGTCGATCCAGCCGACTCCGTTCTTAAAAAAACATCGCGATCCTTGCCTCTCTAGAAACTTCTTTTTTAGTCTCCAACTGGCGGGTCGGGCCTCCACACGTGCTGCAATCTGGCTGCCGCCACCGACGCCTTCGTCCAGCTGCAGCGGAGGGCAGGTGCGCGCAGGGAGCGAACGCCGCTTGAAACCGGAAACGCGCGAGGCCTCGCAGGAAGAAGAAAGAGCCTCGACGCCGAGTCGCTGGCCCACCAACCCTACACGACGGCACGCACCGTGCAGCAACGCGCCGGCCGACTGGCTAGGACAACGACCACCACTGGGAAGAAAATGTGTATGATTCCTCTCAACTCTATAACTTTAACTTGGAATTTTACGGTAAAACCACCATGGTCCACCATTCCTAATGAAGTCGGATCTCATAAGGGGTGTAGTTGGGTCAATGAATGGTTGTAGATTAACAATTGTAGTCACCGCAATTTCACTTCGCAGTGCACTTTTCAGTGCAGTTTTTACAGTATACAAGAAGCCTGTCACCAGAACCAAATAAACGCATCGTTGGAACACTGAGTAAGGAAACATATCTAAGCTGCATAGTAGAAACATTTCATTTTGATCACTCTGTCAAAGGTTTTGATGAACTTTGAGTTATTATTCAAGATATTATACTAATTTGGTTTGATCCAATGAACTATTTAATTTTAGTAAAAAAATTTGTTGAAGAATACCATCAGGACAACACAATAACAAAATAGTATTGCATATTTTCGAACTGAAAGAAAGAACATTCTGAGGTACGAAATTGTTATTAATCAATTCATTGACATTTGTCCTCTAGGGATGAACATTCAAGAACCATTTTTGCAGCACCAGGAACATCTCTACAGCTGACACGATATCAAATTAAAATACACGAGATTTATACACCTTGACTCAATTAGGGCACGGTGTAGCTTGTAAATTGAAAATATTTCCCCAGCAAAAATAACGGCAGTAAAACTTTATTTACAGACGTCCCCGAAGTAACATGAAACGGCGAACAAAAACAATCCGCTTTAAAAGTCCCATGTCCTAATTCCGATCCCGCCTCTGCCTCGAAAACAATCCACCGCGCAAGGAGTCGCAGCTGAAATCCGTGCACAGGCCCATGTACGTTCGCTCCGCCTCCTTGCCCACGGGGAAATGCGAGCGAAAGGCCGAAAGGTCGAGCGCGAGAAACCGGCGAGGTGAGACTTCGGTTAGCGCCATGCGGAACTGTCATCTGACTCCTCGCGGAAGTTGAGCGCGGCGAGGGCACAACAGCGACACGAGAGCCCAGCCGTGGCGAACGCTCGCTCGCCCTCACGCGCGCGCGCACGCATTGCCATTTGCCCGAGGGCCTGCCGGCGACCGAAAAACAACAACAACAACAAAACAGACGCCGAACGCTCGTTACTAAACGCTCTGGCGGAAGCATTGCGAGGACGCATGGAGAGAATTAAAATGACGATACGGGTCTCAGACCAAATCAGAAATGATTATGCTTTAGCATCGCTAGTGGGCAGTACAAAAAGAAAGAGAAGTGGGAAGGAAGTGCGGAAGAGAGGAGAGGCGAAGAAATATAATACTTTGGCGCAAAGTGATATGAAGATTGTGAAGACGGAAGAGCTATAAGACGACGAGGAAAAGATAAGACTGAGCGAGGCGAAAAAAATATAACTCAGACGGAATAAAACGAAGGAGGAAATGTAGAGGGCGTCACTAAACAAATAATTACAGCCAGAAATAAAATACGACACGCAATAGAGCTTGCACACGAAAAACAAACGGTCAATACGTATGCACAAAACACTGGCTATTAGTAAAAAGTTGCTTTAAACTAAATAATCTGGAAAGGACGTGATCATTCACAAAACGTCCAACCACCAAAGTTACGATCCACATGATAGCAACGCGTCAGCAAACACATTCAACATACCCGTACCACTCAAATTGTTGAAGAACCGTGCTAAACACGGGAACTGCCCGCAGGAGCAGAAAAGCGGCCCTGCCACAACTAGGGATGTAATCCATGTCGATGTCTTCAAAACAGCGATTATTTTATAAACCACTGAAGTATTTAACATCGATATTTTTAAGCTGACTTTTTTAAAATAAAAAGACTTCTTTACAGCAAAGCCTATAATCATTTTCAGATATCCACAAATTAAATATCCTTTAGACCAAAGTGACTATGGGTGAAAAATACAGAAAATAAAAGTTTTCGTCAATAAACAAGTCTACATTATCTTTTAATTATGTTTAATAACATTGATGGTTTTGGATCGATGTTTTGTTGGCGATGTCGCATCCCTAGCCACAACGTCGCAGGTGGATTCACGAGTCGACCGCCGAACCAAAAGCCGTGCCACGCAGCGTCGGCGCAGCGCGTCGTGGAACGCGACGCGGCCGTTCATTGTTCCCGGAGACGCGATCCGGTGGGCGCTGGCCAGGGCTCGCCCTCACGATACGGCACGCAGCGCCGCGGACGTAAAAGACGAAAGCTGCACGCCGGGGTAGGCCGCGCTCGTAAAAAAATGCACAACGACGCATTGCACGCTGCTATACACCACCTGGAACTAGGTTGGGCGCCAACGAGAGGCACCGTTCCGTCTCGAAGACGACGAAATCTACTTGCAGAGAGAACAAAAAATGATCAGACAAGATTATCGTTTAATTCAGTAAGCATCAGAACTGCTACATACGAGTTGTCTAAATAAAATTAAGAATTGAAAATCGGCGTTGGATCCTTGAATTCCTTTACCCAGTTAGTGACCGTCTTATTGATTTTAAGTAACTTTAAGTAATACAGAAAGTGTCTGGTTCTTCGATCATCACAGTTTATCGATTACTTCAAAATTTAACATCGCAAAAAGAAACTGCGAAACCATACGCCACTTGTGCAGTTATAAAAATATAACACTATAACACTGGATGCTAAAATTTCAATGCACAAGTATATCATCGTTTGCAAGGATGACTTCTGCCCCCTCATTCCACCACAACTTCCCAAAACCAACATTTTACAATGTCTTATTTCTATCTAAAACCATACTTTTACCATGCGAATAAACACATGTGCAGGTAAAAGTTACCTAATAGTTACGTAACTCTCAATGTTGTAGTCAACTGAACAGTTGCCTCTCCTCCACAGCCAATAGACCTGTTGCGGAACAGCTTCACCTCTTCAACGTGCTTCGGCTGAAGCCACGCACGACCGGAGAACAGGAACGTGCGTGTCTGCGATGATTGCGGACGGAAAGAGAAGAGGTCGTCAGAATTTCCATCTTCTGAGCATCATGAACGAAGTCTTATAATGGAGGTACGGATTTAGCATTGCGTGAGTTAAAATTAAATTATAAAATAACAAGAGAAGACGGGCTTTCTTCCAACAGTTGAGTGTTCGTCAAGTTCCGTAAGCTATCAAGGCGTGGGATTAGAGCAGCCGGCGTACGTATGACCATCTCTAATATACATTTTCCGAACGCCTTTCAACCCTGTTAACGTGTATGCTAGTCTAGATAAATGCAGAATTTTATTTCTAATTTAATTAACAATTTAATGTATATTTCTTAGATTTTTGGGCTTCTCGTTTTTATTGTATACACGCAGTTCGAAATGAGTCTTTCGTTTCACTGTTAAAAAGTGAAGATTGGTAATTGAAAATTGTTGGTTATTTTCAAATCAACAACAAACCATTTCAATGAACTGTGACAGTTGGACAAATTTAAAAACAACCCCAACTAACTTTATTGACAGTTGAAACCCATTTCTAACTGAAACCATTGATTTATTTATGATTTGAGCATCTACCTTGATCAAACTAGAGATTTCCATTGCCTTAGTTGCAGTTCGCCTAATTCAAAGCAAGAAAACATTCAACATTCTTCCACTCATACCACGGAACAATATCAAATTCATTCTCAGACCTATTCATAACCCAATAAATCAGATTCAGGCGTTTCCAAAAACAGGCACATGGGATTTCATTTCTCGACGTTCGTATTTCTCAGAGCTTCACAGGCGCTTCCAGGCAAACCCCACCGCGCACCTCCCCGCGAGAGGGCCCCTCTGCGCGCGAGGTGTACGACCGCGCTGGGCGACGCGACGTGCGGGCGCGTCGCCAAACGCACCGGCCGCGGCCCGCCCGTACGCCGAAACGCCCACCACCACGTGCCACGCGCGGAGGCCCGCCAGCGGGAGGACGCCGGCACGCCTGCATTTCCAAGTTTGGAGCTTTCTTCGGTCAAAAACACTATTTCAAAATTACTGGATGTGAAACTGTTGATCGATTAACCAATCACAGTAAATAGGGGTGGTATACCTGTTCATGATTTTCGTCCAAAACCTAGTAGATAGTTCTCCATCACTGACAACAAATGTTCTCCGAAATGTGTACCGCAGGTAGCTTTCAATAAATTTCAGCTTCCAATAATTTGCTGCACGCAGCAGTTGGAGTGAATTCGTTCCTGATTTGGCACGGAGGGAGAAGCAATAAGATTACTTAACTATAGCATTTGGAACCGTGAATCCTTTGTTGTGACGTTTGTAGAAAGATCTAACCCTTTTAAATAAACGATAATTAATTGCAATATTCAATTAATATCTCTCTACTGACATTCAGGAATAAGCAATTCGACAATAGCATCGGAGGAAGCCCACCTCTCCTCTTACAAGACCTGGGGCTCCCCAAGACTCCCGAAGAAAAAAAAACTATTTTTTTAAGATATTCTGAAACGACTTTCTAAAAATATCTGCATTCCCGAATTTGACATTCAATCCTTACTACAAATCTTCATATTCGACAAGAGGAATATATTCCATAAATAGGAGGAAAATCACCAATATGCAGAACGACATAAAACCACGCGACTCGTCCACAAAGGATAAATGTTTCTTCCCATCCAAAAGAGATCAAACTTCCCAATTGGGCTGACGTACCTCTTTTAAACGGCGCCTCCAAACCCTAAAGAAAGGCCGCGAGAAAAAAAAAAGTACTTGGAAATCCCATCCGCAGAGAGCTATCGGGCGTCAAGGCGAAGTCGTGCACCGGCGCGAGTGACGGGCGGAAACGCGAGAGGGCGGGTGGCCGACCCTGGGCCGTGATTTCCACTGACAGCCCATTTATTACCGCGGATTCGGCGGCGCGACGTTTTCCGATGACGTGTTCATCTCCCTGCGGGAGGGAGAAAGGAGCGGAATGCACCCCATGCGTTTCGCTCGCGTCGAAGAACGTGTGTGTCTCGGGAGTCACCGGCAGGCAGAGGCGTTCATTTTTCCCAAAGCCCATGAAGGTTTTTGCCTACGTCTCTCCTTCAGGTTATTAATCGGTTCTCGTCTGCAATATCCTTGAGTGACCTTAAGAGTGGCTTTAAACGTTTCGCGTGTGAAAGACGGCCGATGCGGGCTGGCTGATATAGACTCAGCCCCAAAATTACGGATTCAGGTTATTAAGTGCAACTAGTGGACTTCACTGTCTAAGATAGGAACTCCCAAGCTGTAATATATAGCTTAAAACAAAGTAATAGTACAAATAAATCACAAAGATTAACATTCGAGAAAGAATATGAACAAAAATTTTGAAAAAATGGTTAATTGGAGTATTTTTTTCATTATTTTTTGCATTATTATAGTTTTCATTTTTTACGACAATAAACAAGTTTTCATACACAAAATCGTATCGTACCATTTATTTGCACCGAAGTTCGATTTTCATTCACGGAAATGATATGACGTTCAATAGATGACTGAATTTGTAATTTAATGTTAACGAAATGTTTTTAAGCTTTATATAAGACAATTATCAAATTCATCAATATATTTTTTGAAATCGATAAGATCTTGATTACATCGATCACTCCGGTGTTTATTCAACTAACATTCCCATTCAAACCCTTGATCACCCCTTGAACCCCTCTTTAAAATTTCATCGACACCAGTAAGTCGATTCCCATTCCTTTTGGAACATCTGGTCAAAGACGATGAAGCATAATAGCTTCATATGAAAAGAAGAGTTCTAATAAAAGAACTACTAATAAATTAAAAACATTCAAAGAGCTCAAAACACGAGACAAAAATAAGAAATGGTGACAAACTCAAGAAATGCATAAACAAAAAGCTTACGGATGCAATATAATACGAAACTTAATACAGAACAACGAAGAAAGAACATTATCTTTAAGATTAAATTACTGAACAGTTTAAAATAATAAGAGAAAGAGAACAATAGAAAAATTAAAGAAGAAAAAAGAACGAGAATTGGACAATCAAACGTGAAGAAAAGCCTATCGAAAACGTTCAACAATAATAAGATCGTATAAAAAATGGCGAAAACAAGCAAGGAGTGGTATGAATTGGGACACTGATCACCCGAACTTCCGTGGCAAGTTAAAAACAAACAAGTATTCAATGCCAGATGACACGGACATTAGAGTCAACGACGCAAAAAACAAAAACTTATGAACATTAAACTCGAAAACGTACGCTACAAAAAGCCGCGTAATAAAACATCGGCCCGAAAAGCGAGTGAGAGAGAGAGAGGCTGAAAGAGAAAGAAAGAGAGAGACTGAGTGAGAGGCTGCGGGCGGGGTCAACACACGCCGGGCCAGCGGCAGGCGAGTCGACCGCAGCCGCCGCTGCCTCGTGCTCCTCTCGCTCTTCCACTCCACTTACTCCTCCTCATCCTCCTCCTCTGAGCGCGGAATCGCGCGAGTTTCTTCCTTATGTATTCCTCGCCTGCAACGGGCAGCCGCACGACGCACAATGGGCGCGGAAATTACACACTCCCGGCCGCGGCGGCGGCGGCGGCGGCGGCGGCGGCGGCGCAGGCGGGGACGAGTGGCGCGGAGTGGTGAAGCGGGATTACCGCGCCACCGCCGCCGGGCGGGCCAGATCTCTTTCGTACGCGCCAGGGCACCGCAACCAGCATCCAGGGCTTCCGCCAAAAGGAAGAGCACGGTTTCTTTTTTTAACCCCGCGGATGATTCTAGTCCACTTCCTCATTTTTACTTTCTTGTAAGCGCACTACGCTGAAATTTTCTTTTAGAGATGTTAAGTTTCATATTAAAAATACAAATTCTCACATAAGAAGCTTTCTCGGTCAATATTGAAGTAAATTTCATTCTGAACGAATGAAACCCCTTTACTCGATTGTCCAGGATACACCACGAGACCCGGGTTCCATACCTGGTCGGAGTGACCATTGGTTAAATCAACTTAGAAGAAACCCTTACTGTCAGAAAGAAATGTTTTTGACAGCTTTCCTTGAATACAATGAAACACTATTGTCATGCTACAATTAATAGCATAATTTATTTAGAAAAACAACACAAACACATCTTCAAGGCATTTATTCTTAAGATATGAAGTGGCAAATAATCCGCAAAACATTTACCGCTCCAACGGAGTTCCGTGTGTGCTAATGACCCATCCTCTCCACAGGCGTGCGGCGCTTACTGCACGTAAGAAGGAAAGTGAACCTGGAAACCTGAGCGTGAACACGACGGAGCGCGCGCGCGGCACGAGAATGGAACGAGCGTGAGTAAAAGTCGGAAAGGAGCGGGTGAGAGTCCTCCAGTTGAGCAAAGAGGCTCGTAGGCCGCCAGCCGCCGGTTTCAAGACGCGAAACATTCACTGCGAAGCGCAGGGATGTGAAGACAAGATAAGCGGAGATCAGAGAAGGAGAACGAAAACGTTTAGCAAACCAACACTTCCAGTGAAACAATTCACTATCAGGATGTACCACCACAACACGACAATGCATGTAGAATCAATATGAAGTGTTGAAGTAAAGTTGCATAGGGAAGTTTTTATTATTATTATTATTATTATTATTATTATTATTATTATTATTATTATTATTATTATTATTATTGTCTTCGTTCTCAGTTAAATTTCAAGATCAACGATGTTTACCATCAACCAAATGTTCTACCTGTTTTGCATTTTACCCTTGGCATCATCGGTGTACCGCACCTCATTTGCTTCGATATCCGCCTCTCAGACCCTAATCACTTTCACGACTTCGATAAAGTGAGTTCATGTAAACCCATTTCAAATTCGCAGCTACGAAACCTCGGGTAGTTGTCCATCGGCGCAAACGATAGTTTTACATAGTTGAGCCGTTTTTATACTTTTATATTTATAACATACGAAATTCTGATGAATTATACACAGGGCGAATTAGGGCGAACGGTGAAAACGACACACTGTCAAAAAAATTCTTCATTAGAATTTTAATCGCAAATATCTACGTCCATGTTACGCAACTACCAACTTCTTTGCCTCTCAAACACGCCATAAAACCCCAGAAAGATCAACAGCCCTCGAGAACAGTAATCCGAGAAGCGGCACGATCCTCCGAAACTTCCGAGAACAGCAATCCGATTGCAAAGCAGCAGTCCGACGCCGCAGACAGCGCCTCGCCTTCGCATCTCCCGCTCCGCCTTCCGTCTGCCAGGTCCAGCATCCCCCGCGGCGGCGGCGGCGCTGACGACGCCGGTGCCGGCGCTGTCTCCGCCACCGCGCCGCGCCGCGTCCGCTGCGCCAGCCGGCCGGTCGGCCGCCGCCCGCGTGGAATGCGGGCCCGAGGCGCCGGCCGGAGCCGCGTGGTGTGGCGCGGCGCGGCGTGGAGGGGCGGGGCGTGGAGGGGCGGGGCGGGGCGGGGCGGGGCGGGGCGGGGCGGGGCGGGGCGGGGCGGGGCGGGGCGGGGTGGCGGGCTGGGCGGACGGGCTCTCTCCGCCGCTCGCTCGCGCCTTCCCGCGCCGCCGCCGCCGACGACGCGACGGCAAGCCGGCTGGTCGGGCGCACAGCCACGCCGCCGTACCCGCACCGCCTCCTCCCTCCGGCCACCCCACGCACAGTGGGGCGAAATTACACACAAATACGTGGAGCAAAGATATTCTTCATTTTAAAGAAAATGAAGCACGACAACTGATTCACAAAGGAATCAGATAAAATAAAAATTAAATGGATATGATACTCGAACACAAAAAACTGAAGTTTTAGTCAAATGTTACTTTACAAGTATTCTTATGTTTCTATCCTTCGTTATATTCTTCAGGACAAGAGCTGTTGCAAAACTACTGACACCTAGCAATGTTTCTCTTTTACACTTCCCCTGAAGCACTCGTATTAGTAAAGTATTATCAAGTGTTTTTTTCCCAAGTTTCATTAAAAAATGCAACCTTTCTAAAACGTTTTTGTCTATATATCTTTCAAAGCTCCGAATGATTGCAACTGAAAGATACACAATTTCACAATTAGCATGAAACAGTACTGAAGACTTGTCATGAAAAAATAAAAGCTTTTCCCTAGGCGCACGTTTTCTCCGTCTCCGATAGGCGCGTCTTCGGCCCACTGTGGGCGGCGCGGCGTGGGGCGGGGCGGGGCGGAGCGGAGCGGGGCGGGCACGACCGCGCCGAGGGACGGGACGGGGCGGCGAGGCGAGGCGCGACGAAGCGAGCCGCGCGCCGCACAGCGCCGCGCTTCCCAACAGGGTGCCCGGGAAGCTGGATGCCCACGCCGCCTCGCCTTGCCTCACGCTGGACCAAACCTGTTCCCTCCCGGCTCGGCGCCACGGCGTGCCAAGCCGCGCCGCAGCCGGCCGCTCGGGATACAGGATGCTCGGGAAGCGAGCGGGGAACAGAAGCGGCGGAGATCAACCAAACCTGTTTCGGTGGCGAGGAAGCCTCTTTCTCTCCTGTTGTTACTCCGGGACCGACACTCGCTCTCAGGGAGCTTGTAGAGAACAAACGCGCACGAAAAACATCCGAGAATTAGGGATGTCGGGGGCGGTCTAGGATGTAGGGGTTAGTTTGACCTTTTACGGAGCTAAGGGTCGATCGTCGCTTGTTTAGTGCGAACGGTCGAACTTAATTCATTCGGGACGGGAGGGAGAATACATCCTCATCGGGTACTACGCTTAGAATTTATTTAATCATTCGCAAATTACTGTTATCAAAATTTACTTTCTCTCAATTGAAATAACAGAAAACAGTCGCTAAATCAGCAATCACAAGGATTTGAGTACTTCTGCTAAGAGAGAATCTTGGTGAAATCAATTAGCTTCGCAATTTGATGTTCACATTCAGAAAATTTCCGGTAAAAAAACTACACTTTACTTCATTGAAATGAGTGACAACAATCCAACCCCTAAAAAATGAAACTGAAATGACAAAACAACGAATCTAAACATTCAATTTAGAAAAAGTAGTATTGATTTCATTACTCCACAGTTAAGTAGCGCGCCTGCAGATCCGCGAACATGGCATGCCCTTTAACTACGCTGCGTGGGTGTGGCAACGCCATCTGCAACACTGGTCACCACAGTTCACCACATTAGAACACCGCCCCTCCCACCCCCCCCAAAAAAGAAGAGGGGGTACATGCGACGGCTCACCGCCTCGGACAGCGTTCGCACGCCGATTACGACCCTCGAAAATGACTCCACAATTTATGAACTTTCCCGTCTACCTGCAGCCCGGACCAGGCGGCCGACCACCCAGCCCCCGCTGACAAAGGCCGCCCGCGATTTCTCTTATGGCTTCGAACCGCCGCTCCGCTCTGATCTGTTTCCGTGTTCGCCGCAGACGAAGACCCCGCATTCTTTCGGGCCTTGCCAGGTTTTTACGGTCCGCTCAAAAACAACGCTTTAAATAGGAAGAAGACGGCAGCGGCCGACCGCGAAGGGTTTATTTACGACCTTTCGGCTCGGTGACACACGACGGCGCGCGCGAGGGTGGGTCGCAGCCTCTGGAAGGGTGCCTTCGCGTGGGCCACGACGCTATCTCCTCCTCTTCCTCAAGTTTGTCTCATTCCCGCGCTTCCGCGTCGCTCGACGCGTGTTTCTAAATTTAAAAATGGCGGCGAGCGGCCTCGCAAGGCCTTCGGGGCGGGGAGCGGGTGATGGCGGAGGGGCGGGGGCGGGGGCGAGCGAGATTTACAAGTTCGGAAGTCGTAAGAGTCGCCGCCCAGTAAATGTCGTCAGAGGGTTATTTACACACAACCCGTGTGCCGCTTCCCATTATAGTGTGGTGTGAGCTCCATATGAGTAGAAGGGGCAAAAGAAGGAAGACGGAGAGAG
>BLKR01016508.1:0-25970 GCA_011170035.1 Teleogryllus occipitalis | reverse complement strand
TCTCTCTCTCTCTCTCTCTCTCTCTCTCTCTCCCCTCTATCTGTCTCTCTCTTTCTGTCTCTCTCCGTCTCTCTCTCTCCATCTCTATCTCTCCGTTTCTCTGTCTCTCTCCGTCTCTGTCTCTCTCCGTCTCTGTCTCTCTCTCTGTCTCTCTCTGTCTCTCTCTCTTTTCCACCCCTATTCAGTCTCACTGAAGAAGCGGAAGTTTATTTATTTATTGGGATACATAAACTGCAGCGGACCAGACTTTTGTAGTAGGGGCGGGGCCTATTTTAAATAAGTTATATTTTACCTTAATTTTTACTATACTAGAACAATTTTACAAGGCCTCTTTGGGACCAGTTTAGTTACACATAAAAATATTTGGTTCGTTCAAAAGTTCTTTTTTCTCTCTTCTTGTTTCTCTCTTTTGTGTTCTTGTCTTTTTCTTTTATTTCACGCTCTCATTCACTCTTAAACTGTATATACAAGACACAACGCGTGAATTAGTTTGAGGTGCCCTTCTAATATTCTACCGCGCGCCGGGCCGGGCGCGGGGTGTGTCTTGATTGGTGCTTCCTGGAGGGCGTAGCGTTCGCAGGTGTCGGCAGCGGCGCGTGGCGGCGCGCGTGGGAACTCGTGCCGGGCGGCAGAGGTCGAGCTTGTGGAGGGCAGCGGCGCGCGCGCACTGCTGCACGTTCGCCCTCCGTGGCCCACGAGGTCTCTCGCATGGAGCCGTCTCGCTGACGTCACGCGCGGATCGCCGACGCGCTATCGCCTTCACTCAGGGTGGGAGACGCTATTGTAATCGTTGGAGCCAGCAAGTTTATTGTTTACTTGGCGCCATAGAAAGTTTCTGAAGGTTTCTACACAAATGTAAAAAGCAAACAAATACACAACACATGAATTTATTTTTACCCTCAAACCGGCAGGCACGCACACATTTATCCTGACTAATACACATCGCTTAGCAAAATGGCGTTTAAGTCTTGCAATTGTGCATTAAGCAAGGAAGCAAGGATTCAAAGTAAAAACTAGTGGTGCTAAAACACTACATACTTTCTCGTATTGTAACTTATGCAATTTTCGAAAATTTAGAGTTCAACCAAAATCCGATTTTTTAAACGTCCTTTGCTTATTCCGTTGAAAAAATAAAGGATATATATATATATATATATATATATATATATATATATTGTGTGCCCTTATATATATATATATATATATATATATATATATATATATATATATATATATATATATAATTTAAAGCAAAAATAATTCGTTCCTCAGAAAATAATTGTTCAAAAATTCCCCTTATTTCTCGCATTTCTCCATAATTCTCATTAAAATTGAATCTTTCCTCCACATAGAAAACACATGCATCGTCGTTCGAATGCAATAAATTCTTCTACCACCCACTGTTTTTAGAGAGACTTTATGATGCACGCAAGTGTCAGCGTTCAGAAAAAGGATATTAATGTTCTCTATTCTAAATATTAACAATAAACGATACGTCGTAGCAGGTGTTAGTCATATGATAGAGAAAATGATAACATATGTTAAAAATTTACTGAAAGGAGAACATTTAAAACACAAAGAAGGACGAGAGGACAATTGACGTCAATAGTGTCCTCTCAAATGAAGGACGACTGGCAACCCTACCGCAGACGGACAGACAGACGGACGGACGTCTTGAGATAAAAACACTTGGTCGTGATTACGGGATCCCAGTTTCTTTAAATCTCGAGATCGATTTTGCGCACTTTTACGTAACTTTCTCTGTACAGATACTTCGTATACTTGTATACATATGTATACAAGTAAGTTACAATGAAATAGTTTCGATTTTGACTGAAAAATGCAAATATTTAATTATGTTAATTCACTTATTACGCAAATAATATGCCCATTATAATTTGAATATAATTTTCATTATATTAATCCTCAAAATCACGCATTTTCAGAAACGCTCAAACGCTGTTTTCTCAAAACGGCTCCAAATTGTTTCTTCAAACGTTTCCAGTGGATAGAACTAATTGTACTGTTTAATATGACGAAAAGTTCATGATGGTGTATAGTTTTGTTTTTTCAAAAATTACACTAAAGTATTTTTTTTTTAATATGACTCAAGCCGTTAATATGCTCATATCCATCAATTTGTATACATTATTACATTTGCTAGTGGAAGTGCTTCAAATACTTCAAATTACGTTTCTCGAAAACGCAATAGATTTCTGTGAAAACGAGCTTCAAATTTCACATTTACAGTTACGCTTAATCGCCATTGTCTTAAAAATGGCTTCAAATTTTTCAATGAAAATTTATGTAAAGGACGAAATTTTACTGTTCTTTAATATTTCGGATCTACTATTAAGAAATCGAAAAGTTGAGAAAATGTCAAAAAATGTACGTCGGCGACGATAGACGTCATCTGGTTAGAGAATGGACCAAGACATTGAAGTCAGTCCACACCAAGGATATCAGAAAAAATTGCTACGAGAAAGTCTGTGGAATTCTGTAGCATCTCTAGTTTAATATTCTTGGCACATAAGGAAATGTTATAATGAAATACTACTGTAGCATTTTTGCTACTGATGACCACTAATGTGTACTATTCAATGTACTAAATCAACTTTATCGGTCACACGCGTCTTTAATCCCTGTTAACATGCAACCCTGTAGGTTTTTTAAGTATACTTGTATCTACCAGTATGTTAATAGCAGAGCATAGCCGAATAAGGTGGTGACAAGGCCCCCAAACTAAATCGATAATTGTGATGCTCATTTGAAAGAGAATACAAAATGACGTAGATTCACAAAAAATCAGCCTCCTAGGCCAATCCGTTGCAGAGTTTGATTTATTTCTCAGAATCTATTGCGTGTACCATGCTGAAAAAAAAATTGCAGAGACGGGAAACATAGTTCAATTTGAAGGTATTTTTGTCAACGAATTTTGACGCCAAATTCATAAAGAAAAAAATTGAAATTCATTTTTGACGTGATAACGTTGGAGTACTGTCTGTTAACGCTGGAGTACTGTTACAGAGTTATTACTGCCTCGTCCAAATTCAAAATCTCAGCTCCGCTCCTCTCTACCTCAATTTTTAACTTTTGTCCTCGGCAGTAATAACACTCATTACATTTCTAGGTATGTTAACAGCTATAAAATGCAGTTTTGTTATAAATTATAACCACGGTATGCAACGGAGTAACAATGAACGCTGAACACGATCCAAACCTTAAGGAATCGCTTGGTAAACTCGAAGTATTATTATTAGCATTCTGTGAACTACTATTTTTTTTATTTATTCTAGCTTTGCCATTGGCCTTCTGCAGCCGCATAAGATACATACATTGATACGAGATATATACATTTATATATATATATATATATATATATATATATATATATATATATATATATATATATATATATATATATATATATTTATACACTATATACAGAATTTTAGTTTTAAATGTACGAGTAATACAATATAGTGGTTATACATTTTGTAATGCGAAGAGACTCATCAATTCATGTCTATGGGGAATCGAAAATTTCTCTTGGTAGCTTTCGTTTTAATCTTTTGCGATGAGGATTTTGCTTACCTATGTGAAAGTGAATAGCTGAAGGGGTCTTTGATATTTTGAAATAGAATTTCAAAGGGAGAAGAAGACGGGAATGGGTGTAATACCATGTCCATGTTCAGTTCAACTGCGCATTAGGAATGTACCAGGTAGCTTTTGTGATGGTGCGTAGGAATCCATTTGGAAAAATTTGCATATTGTTGATATTTGTTTTGGCTGCGGCAGCCCAGACTGACCATAGGAGTTTTAATCTCTTCAAAATTAGGCGACAAAAATTTGGAAGTGTTAAGCAATTCCAGGGAAGATTAATTGTAGCGTAGAAGATTTTGTGGCAATTTTCGGAACTAATTGAGAATTACCTTAATAGAGAATAACGCTGAAGAGCAGCATACAGATTTTTTATGTGCATTTCTGGGCATATTAGCAAAATACGTAAAAAATGTAGTTGTGCCAAATTATAACTATTCAGCATCATTCATATCTGCAAGTATTTTTTTACGGCGTTTATAATTTTGAATTTGCAATATTACCTGTTCATATCCACTATGGAGGTAACATTCAAGGCCATTGGATTATGGGAATTTTTGAACAGGAGTAAAATATTATCAGCTACTACGTTTCATTAGTATGTCCAATGTCAGAACGAACTTATTGAACAAAGCTATTCATGACAAATTTTCAACACACGAAAATACTTTCAAAATAGTTTTAAATGTCGGCGACGCCACATGCAACAAGTTTATCATATGTGGCAATCTAAAAGCACAAGCCACTTGTTCACACTGAAGACAGTGTTCACCGAGGGCGCTGAGAAACGACGTATCGGCCAGCCTGTGGCAGACGCCGATTGAATCTCGCTCCCGGAAGCAACCTCTCATCAAAGATGACGAACAGCGCCCGCGCGAGCTACTTGCTCGCCTGGGAAGCCCTGCGCGACGGCGAACACGGGACTCCGCTCCGCTCTCGTTTCCTGCCCCAAACCCGGAAAATGAGAGCGCACGCGCAAGCTGAGGCGGTGCGAGGCGGGGAAAGTGATTGATTGATTTTTTCGTGTTTCCGGGCGCGTCAACTGCTTCGGTCATTAGTCCCGTTAGTGTAGTGCATGTTTTTCTCTCGGGAGATGGTGGTGATCTTCCCCTGCTGGATGGCGAGATCCCGCGCCGACCTACCGTCGGCTAGTGGGGCTTCCCCCTAACCAGGACTCTCCCACCAGCGGGGCACCGCCCCAGCCGGGACAAGCTCTAAGCTCCCGACCGGTGTCCCGGAATATGTGTCAGCGTAGTGCATGTTAGTGTGTGTGTAAGGGGAGAGGATAGGACAAGGTAGAGGAAGGATAGATCGCGCGCAGTCCGTGGCCCGTTTGGTAGGGTACTGCTCCGGCATTCGCCTGGTGTTGATCGGAGAAACCACGGAAAACTAGCGATCAGAGTAGGCGGCCTAGCTGAAAAGCTAGGGTCGAAAATCCTGCCGCCGTCAGGACTCGAACCTAGGACCTCCCGGTCAGAGGCGCTGCAGTGACATCAGTTGATGCACTGAGCTACCGCTTCCGGTGCGGGGAAAGTGGCTTCATACGAAAATATTATTGCCAGTGTCACAAACAACCAAGATTTGTATTACGTTTATCTTCCTTACTACTTTACAGTATTTTACATTTATTTTCTTTTTAAATTATGACTTATATAAACATTTTTCCCCTCGCGTTTTAGCTATTTGTTCAGCATGCTCGCTTTCCATGACACGACCACGGGTTCGATTCTCGGTCACACAAGATAATAATGTGTGTTTTCCTTGCAGCGAACCAGTATGTGTTGCTGTGTGACGATGAGAAAACCCACTTCTTAGTTGAGATCAGAATACGGCGTGGGGACGTACCCCCTTCACCCCTGATCGCGAGGCCGGACCGCTGCTGGGAGGCCATGGCCCCGTACGCGGTCCGTCGCGCCAAATACACACAGACAGATAAACATTTTTTGCCTACAGGCAGGAACATGTTGGAATGACGAATTATTTCCTCGTTTTTGTTTTGGGTTATAGTTAAATCATTTTGTTATTTTTTATGTACACAAATAATGTGAAAAAATAAGTCTCTTTCGTGCGGGGAGGTCTTTTAAGAGTCAAGAATCTTTGCCTGTTAAACAACCTGCGGTTGTCGCGGCAGGAAGTAATAAGAGCCAAAATTTATTGCTTATTTATCCTTGAAAATATATTTTATTACATGGGAGTTTTTTTTGTTTTTTTTCTCCCTTTCAAAATTCAAAATTTATTGCTTATTTATCCTTGAAAATAGATTTTATTACATGGGAGTTTTTTTTGTTTTTTTTTCTCCCTTTCAAAATTCAAAATTTATTGCTTATTTATCCTTGAAAATAGATTTTATTACATGGGAGTTTTTTGTTTTTTTTTCTCCCTTTCAAAATTCAAAATTTAAGTAGTATATGACTTATTGTAGGGATCACAGAATTTTGAAAATGTGCACACAATTCACTTTTCCCCATAGCACGTCATACGCAGTTTTTAACTGTTTTTTTGACGTAAAATAAATAAATAAATAAACCTAACCTGATCGTAGAACGTTAATGCAATGATTGCACTCTTAAGTAAACTAGACAACGAAATAAAGATGCGCGATTTAAGATGTTTAAATTTCATCTCAATGGTCAATTCTAAATCTGACTGATGTATTATTTCATTTTAATGGATATTTTCTTTCCTTTAGAAGGTGAAATGAAAATTAATACAGTAAACCGTCGTTAACACGAACTCACTTAACACAAATTTCGCCGTAACACGAACAAAACTTCGGTCCCGGCAAGAGATTACGGTAATACGGAGATTTATAATACATAACACGAATTTTTATAACATGAACTCGAATTATTTCAGTCCCTTGGAATTCGTATTAATGTGACTTTATTGTATAACTATATTTGGGGCAATACCCAAATGACTTCTCCAAAAGACTGTCGTAGACCAGGCATCCACCGGGAGAGGCGGCTCCGGACATCAACTGACGTCAACGACCGGGAGCTTCTAGGTCCGAGACGTGATGGTGGCAGGATTTTTGACTATAGATAGATATCTATGTCGATTTCAGTCGCTGTCTGGAGGAGAATTCTAGCGGCCGGCTGCTTCGATCGGTAGTTTTCCGTGGTTTCTCCTGTCAATAACAGACGAATGCCGGAGCAGTATCCTAACTAACGGGCCACGGACCGCGTGCGATCATTCCTTCCAATTCCTTGTCCTATCCTTACTCTTTACTTCAACACACATGTACATGCACTCACTACCACATACGTCGGGGGACAAGTAGGGGGCTTACAGTTTGTCTCAGCTCGGGCAGTGCTGGTGGGAGAAATTTGGTTGGGGACAAACCACGCTACCCGACGTTATGTTGGCACTGAATCTCGCCAGCCAACGAGGGAAGATAACTGCCACCTCCCGAGGAGAAAACATGCAGGGCTAATGACCTTAGCGCGGAATTACTAGTAAATCAATCGTTCCTTACTTCAATCCAATGACGCACCACCCTAGAGTATTTTGCATAATCCTTACTTTCGACCCATGCGCCAGTTGCTCTGGGCACAATACCTGCGACTCTACTAAGATAGTTACATCCACGCGTCATTCGCATTATTGATTTAAACTCATCTTTCACGTATACTTTTTTTATTCCAAAAGCTGGATCTGCCATTCTTCATGAAATTGAACATAGAATCTGGGATATTCTTTTGTAACGTTACCTTCCGGACACCTGTAAAGAGAGAATTAAGTACCAAATAAATTCGAAAGTTAGGCATCATTCGTTCTGTTTAAAAACACATTGATCTTCTCAGAAATCTAGGGTAACCTTGGCATCTGCAAGCAGTCGTCAATAATTCATGCGATTTCAGAACATCAAATCTCATGAAAGATGATGGCTTATTTATACGATGACCGTAATTTTGTCTCTTACACGCGAAAAGACATCAGGCTACTTGGAATTCGAATTCCCAAGTAAACAGGACGCATAATATCTCTCTTCGGTCAAGGTGGCGATACAGATAATTGAGTTTCCACTGAGTTCTTTTGATGCATACTCTCAGACGCAATTAGCTATGATTTTTATCTTCAATTCATCCCTACAGGCTTCCACACAAAGATTTAGAAATGTCAGAATATGATTGATTAGATATTTATAATAAATGATTATTTAAACACATCGTTAACGTATATATTTACTGGATGAGCTTAACTTAGAGCCTGTATTGCCAAGAACTTTGCAGAAGCTCTGACCTAGAAGTCCTAGGGTTCAAATCCAGGAACAGGCATGACAGCGTAGTGCTTATTCTAATCCATGAATGCCAGAGCAGAACCGTACCAAATGATGAAAGACTGCGTTCGACTACTTCTTCCTCTTCCCTCACCTATTCTCACCCCTTACTTACACAAACACACACACACACACTTGCATTCACTAAACAATTACACATACTTTTAGAACAGACGCGAACTAAAAGATGTCCCGGTGGGGCAGTGCCATGATTGTTAGATATACCTGGTAGAGGAAATACCCGCCAAGTCACTTCCATGGCATCCATTGATGCCCTGAAGCAACTAAGCAGATTTAACACGCATACGATCAAAATACAACGTGATTATGTCTGGTTGCAGATACATTGGCATTAATCACTAATCCTAGCAAATTTCTCATGATGGGAACCGAAACCGGGCCTCCGGAACGAAGGCCAAATATCATAGCCACTACACCACATGAGAGGAAGGAGAGATGGTTCCGCGTTGCCTCCGACAAAAATGAATTCAAGTAAGAATTTTCATACGTGAATTTTCTTCTGCAGTCTGTTTAACAGGCAATATCATTGGGACGGCTGAACCATTAGCATTCAAAAGCTGATATCAAAAACTCGTTTAGGGAAAAAAATGTCATACATAAGCATATAAACACACCAGAAAGAGTAAAATGTTTATTATTATCAAAAAAATTGCCGGGAATCGAACCTGGGCCTCCTGGGTGAAAGCCAGGTATCCTAGCCACTAGACCACATGGGAGGACGCTGTGGCGGATCCGCGTTGCCTGGCACTGAGAGGAAATCTTCAACGACTATGCATACGACAATTTGCGCTTACCCTCATGTAATCAAACGAATATTGTGAAATACATTTATTGCCCATCCTGCAAAAATTCCCATGCCGGGAATCGAACCCGGGCCTCCTGGGTGAAAGCCAGGTATCCTAGCCACTAGACCACATGGGAGGACGCTGGGGCGGATCCGCGTTGCCTGGCACTGAGAGGAAATCTTCAACGACTATGCATACGACAATTTGCGCTTACCCTCTTATAATCAAACGAATATTGTTAAATACATTTATTGCCCATCCTGCAAAAATTCCCATGCCGGGAATCGAACCCGGGCCTCCTGGGTGAAAGCCAGGTATCCTAGCCACTAGACCACATGGTAGGACGCTGTGGCGGATCCGCGTTGCCTGGCACTGAGAGGAAATCTTCAACGACTATGCATACGACAATTTGCGCTTACCCTCATATAATCAAACGAATATTGTTTAATACATCTATTGCCCATCCTGCAAAAATTCCCATGCCGGGAATCGAACCCGGGCCTCCTGGGTGAAAGCCAGGTATCCTAGCCACTAGACCACATGGGAGGACGCTGTGGCGGATCCGCGTTGCCTGGCACTGAGAGGAAATCTTCAACGACTATGCATACGACAATTTGCGCTTACCCTCATGTAATCAAACGAATATTGTGAAATACATCTATTGCCCATCCTGCAAAAATTCCCATGCCGGGAATCGAACCCGGGCCTCCTGGGTGAAAGCCAGGTATCCTAGCCACTAGACCACATGGGAGGACGCTGTGGCGGATCCGCGTTGCCTGGCACTGAGAGGAAATCTTCAACGACTATGCATACGACAATTTGCGCTTACCCTCATGTAATCAAACGAATATTGTTAAATACATCTATTGCCCATCCTGCAAAAATTCCCATGCCGGGAATCGAACCCGGGCCTCCTGGGTGAAAGCCAGGTATCCTAGCCACTAGACCACATGGGAGGACGCTGTGGCGGATCCGCGTTGCCTGGCACTGAGAGGAAATCTTCAACGACTATGCATACGACAATTTGCGCTTACCCTCATGTAATCAAACGAATATTGTTAAATACATCTATTGCCCATCCTGCAAAAATTCCCATGCCGGGAATCGAACCCGGGCCTCCTGGGTGAAAGCCAGGTATCCTAGCCACTAGACCACATGGGAGGACGCTGGGGCGGATCCGCGTTGCCTGGCACTGAGAGGAAATCTTCAACGACTATGCATACGACAATTTGCGCTTACCCTCATATAATCAAACGAATATTGTTAAATACATCTATTGCCCATCCTGCAAAAATTCCCATGCCGGGAATCGAACCCGGGCCTCCTGGGTGAAAGCCAGGTATCCTAGCCACTAGACCACATGGGAGGACGCTGTGGCGGATCCGCGTTGCCTGGCACTGAGAGGAAATCTTCAACGACTATGCATACGACAATTTGCGCTTACCCTCATGTAATCAAACGAATATTGTTAAATACATTATTGCCCATCCTGCAAAAATTCCCATGCCGGGAATCGAACCCGGGCCTCCTGGGTGAAAGCCAGGTATCCTAGCCACTAGACCACATGGGAGGATCCGCGTTGCCTGGCACTGAGAGGAAATCTTCAACGACTATGCATACGACAATTTGCGCTTACCCTCATATAATCAAACGAATATTGTTAAATACATCTATTGCCCATCCTGCAAAAATTCCCATGCCGGGAATCGAACCCGGGCCTCCTGGGTGAAAGCCAGGTATCCTAGCCACTAGACCACATGGGAGGACGCTGGGGCGGATCCGCGTTGCCTGGCACTGAGAGGAAATCTTCAACGACTATGCATACGACAATTTGCGCTTACCCTCATGTAATCAAACGAATATTGTTAAATACATTTATTGCCCATCCTGCAAAAATTCCCATGCCGGGAATCGAACCCGGGCCTCCTGGGTGAAAGCCAGGTATCCTAGCCACTAGACCACATGGGAGGACGCTGTGGCGGATCCGCGTTGCCTGGCACTGAGAGGAAATCTTCAACGACTATGCATACGACAATTTGCGCTTACCCTCATGTAATCAAACGAATATTGTTAAATACATCTATTGCCCATCCTGCAAAAATTCCCATGCCGGGAATCGAACCCGGGCCTCCTGGGTGAAAGCCAGGTATCCTAGCCACTAGACCACATGGGAGGACGCTGTGGCGGATCCGCGTTGCCTGGCACTGAGAGGAAATCTTCAACGACTATGCATACGACAATTTGCGCTTACCCTCTTATAATCAAACGAATATTGTTAAATACATCTATTGCCCATCCTGCAAAAATTCCCATGCCGGGAATCGAACCCGGGCCTCCTGGGTGAAAGCCAGGTATCCTAGCCACTAGACCACATGGGAGGACGCTGTGGCGGATCCGCGTTGCCTGGCACTGAGAGGAAATCTTCAACGACTATGCATACGACAATTTGCGCTTACCCTCATGTAATCAAACGAATATTGTTAAATACATCTATTGCCCATCCTGCAAAAATTCCCATGCCGGGAATCGAACCCGGGCCTCCTGGGTGAAAGCCAGGTATCCTAGCCACTAGACCACATGGGAGGACGCTGTGGCGGATCCGCGTTGCCTGGCACTGAGAGGAAATCTTCAACGACTATGCATACGACAATTTGCGCTTACCCTCATGTAATCAAACGAATATTGTGAAATACATTTATTGCCCATCCTGCAAAAATTCCCATGCCGGGAATCGAACCCGGGCCTCCTGGGTGAAAGCCAGGTATCCTAGCCACTAGACCACATGGGAGGACGCTGTGGCGGATCCGCGTTGCCTGGCACTGAGAGGAAATCTTCAACGACTATGCATACGACAATTTGCGCTTACCCTCTTATAATCAAACGAATATTGTTTAATACATCTATTTCCCATCCTGCAAAAATTCCCATGCCGGGAATCGAACACGGGCCTCCTGGGTGAAAGCCAGGTATCCTAGCCACTAGACCACATGGGAGGACGCTGGGGCGGATCCGCGTTGCCTGGCACTGAGAGGAAATCTTCAACGACTATGCATACGACAATTTGCGCTTACCCTCTTATAATCAAACGAATATTGTTAAATACATTTATTGCCCATCCTGCAAAAATTCCCATGCCGGGAATCGAACCCGGGCCTCCTGGGTGAAAGCCAGGTATCCTAGCCACTAGACCACATGGGAGGACGCTGTGGCGGATCCGCGTTGCCTGGCACTGAGAGGAAATCTTCAACGACTATGCATACGACAATTTGCGCTTACCCTCTTATAATCAAACGAATATTGTTTAATACATCTATTTCCCATCCTGCAAAAATTCCCATGCCGGGAATCGAACCCGGGCCTCCTGGGTGAAAGCCAGGTATCCTAGCCACTAGACCACATGGGAGGACGCTGGGGCGGATCCGCGTTGCCTGGCACTGAGAGGAAATCTTCAACGACTATGCATACGACAATTTGCGCTTACCCTCTTATAATCAAACGAATATTGTTTAATACATCTATTGCCCATCCTGCAAAAATTCCCATGCCGGGAATCGAACCCGGGCCTCCTGGGTGAAAGCCAGGTATCCTAGCCACTAGACCACATGGGAGGACGCTGGGGCGGATCCGCGTTGCCTGGCACTGAGAGGAATACATACGACAGGACTATAGGACGATAGGACTATGCATACGACAATTTTTTTGCTTACTGTCATATAATCAAACGAATATATTTAACTACATCCATCGCTCATGCTACAAAAATTCCGATGCTCATCATCAACCTATAAATAATGCCCATTTCGTTCTGAATTCCAAATTTAATACGAATATGGCTTATGGTGTGGATCACAATTATCAAAACATGCGCAGAATTCACTTCTCCCCGTAGCACTCCACACACAGTTTTTTAACGGTTTTTGACATAAAATAAATAAATATAAAATATCCTTGAATAAGTGTTACAAGGGCTTTTGTACCAAAAAGTATAAAATAATTTTAATAACTATAATAGTAATAATAATAATAATAATAATAATAATAATAATATTGTCGCGTGGATGGCAAAACCTATTAATAGAAGATATCCAAACCTGATCAGCCGAGCACATGTCGTTACACAGTCATCGAACTAGTTGATCTCAGAGTAGATTATTCCTGAAACTGAAAGAATCATGGTTGCCATATAAGATCGAGAAATTCCATCACGCAACTACAGAAAATACGGACTTATAGACCCAAGAGTGAACAATAACCGCTGCCGATACGGTGGTGGGCAAATTGAATCAATTCAGTACATTACCTCAGCTGCACCCTTATAAGTTGATCAGAGTACAGGAACAGGCATGAAGCAGAAGCGAAAATAATCCACCAAATGTTGGCCCAGAAATACCAGTGAACAGCTTATGCACGCGTTTTGCACTACGTGTATAGCCCGGAGAGTATTTTGAAAAATCATCCTTATAGGCCGTACTGGGACCAAGTGATTCTCACAGACAGGACTGCAATCGGCCTGATTTCAATAAAGAAAACAGGCAAAACGATATTATCGATGTCTCAATCCCGAACACATCCAATCTTTAGTTGAAATACACGGAAAAGAAGCCTTTAGTATGTGGATCTATCAGAGTCTATCCTTCAAAAATAGAATTCATAGAATACGTATAAAATAGAATTCATATAATTCATTCATATTCAGGAGCGATCCCGAAGACTATGGATCAAAGTTTCAAGGAATTAGATTTTCCTAAACACCTATGGAAGCTTATGCAAAAGGTTGCTACTATCTCAATGGCTAGAATCGTCAGGAAATTTGTGGGAAATCAATGTACATAATTATATTCAAAATTATAGCCATAATTTTGACCGTGATTAGTTGATTACATTAATCTGTAGAATTTATATAGTCCCCATAGAGATATGAGGTGTAATCGATGATGATAATAATAATAATAATAATGTATTTACATAAATTATCCTTCATTATTTATTACAAATATTTAATAACAAAAGTATAAATTAAAGTATAAATAAAAGTATAATAAAAGAGACATTTTCTACTGCGCAACCGAGATATTACTATGAGGGAAGGGGGTTATACTAGTTGTAGTGATGTTTTCTTAAAAAAATTTCATCCATACTGAACCTAAAGTTGATTTTTACTTTTTGATTCATAGTTATTTATAACTAATTCAATTGTTATAATATAATAAATTAACTTTATAATATAATAAATGACTTTCATTATTATAGAAAATTAATAAAATCCATACTTGTGTGAATACGTGGCATTGGCTTCTGAAGGGGGTTTCAGCCCCTTGAACACCCCCCCCCCCTGAGTTCGCTACTGTGGATTTCAAATAAAGGGCAGATGAAATTTATTTATTCGCATTAACACATTTTTAGCGAAAGATAAGTTCTCCCCCCCTCCCTGTCATGGCTTCTTTTGCGTCCACCCCCAACAAATTCCAGTTTTCCAGGTCTACGTATCACCCAAACGTACCTCGTTCCTTCCGAGAGACGCGTCCAGCAGCCAGCCAAGAACTACTGTGCGGAGACGGCGCGACCGTCATTTCAACCCCCTGGAGGTAGCGCGCATGCGCAGAACAGGCACCCAGTGCATAGGGACGCTCTCCCGGTCGCCGCCACGCAGCTCAAAACCTCCTCGGCGCCACGACCACGGCAGAACAGAGGAAGGGCGCGGACCACAACCAACGGCTTCAGAGCGGTGCTGCAGTGGACGCCATACAGGCTGATCTGTGAGGAGAACCCGCTGGGTTCGTGTTGATAGTTTGTTTTGCAGTCGGAAGCTGGTTCAATCGTTCAAATGGCTTCTGTTCTTCGTGTGGGTGTGCGGACATCCGCGGGAATATTCGACAGAGTGTTTTTGGGGCTCTCCGCTAGTGCAACATTGCCACACTTCGCTGTAGCCGGATCACTCAATGGCAGTTTGTTAGAGGTAAGGTGCTATACTGTTTCTGAAATTATTGCAGGATGATTGAGAAGGGTAATCGCAAGGATGAGAAAATGGGGATATGTGATGAAACTTACCACCACATTTATACTAATGTGTGATATGCGCTAATATTATTGTATCACGTCCCGCAGCGTAATGTAAACGAAAACATCTGTTAATGATTGATTTTTCCGGCTCATGCATTTGTGTACCCTAGATGTCGACTTTTTTTTAAAAAAAGGTCTAGTTTACATCACCTCGGATAACTTGATTCCAATTCTAAAATGTTTTAATAATATTAAAGCGACGTGAATACTTTTAAGTATATCCTAAAAATAAGAATCGACTATTACATGAAGTGTAGCTAAACATGGGAGCGGCAGCAATGTGACGACGCAGAATTGCAGCAAAGCAGAGAGAAAGTTTCTCTTAAAACAATAGAAGATTTTCTTCGTTAACTTTTTTCTTAGCAGAACAGTGTTTTTTCTTTGAAGAGAATTCATTTTTCAATTAATCGATTGTTACTTTTTGAAGTGACGTAACACTGATTTTTGAAAAATAATCTATTGATATTTATAATATTCGAGTTGAATTTTGTTTTGTTCATCTTCCGATGTGTTTCGCGTAAAAATGTTCAACAATTTATTTCAATTCACAATTGTACGATTTTATTATGAAAAAATGTTACAATCAATTTAGAAAATTATTAAAATTATTTCGGTAATGTGAAGTGAATTTCTCAGACATCGTAAAGATATTTAATTATCCAGCAAAACAGACAGGCCCACGAGACCAGGAAGTAGCTAATTAGGTCAAGTAGACTTTCCTATCAACCAGCTGCTTTGTCGACGAACAACGGAGAAAAGGAGACGAACTTTTGCTTTTACGATTTTTTTCGTTTTTGTACTTAAATACCAGTTTTTTGCATTTCAATATAACAGAGAAATTATTAACAAGTTTGGACATTGCTGGAAGCAGAACAAAGAACACTGGGAGCGGCTTGCAATATGTTCTCAAAAATCTTCTAACTAATTTTATATGCGAAGTACCTTACAATGATTTCCAGAAACATTTGTTTCTTAGTTCACACCGGCGACCACTTGTTGTGTTGCAGAGGCATATGGGTTATATCGTATTGGGGTCGCAAGTGTCAGCAATTGAGTAATAGGTCATTGACCCTAAGGCCCTAACTCCCCTCTCCCGACCCCCTCCCCAACCACTACACGTGGCCAAGGATCCAAGGACACGTGTTTGTTCTATCGAAACGGGGACACCTTTCCCTTCCCACGTCGTGAACTGTTTGTGTCGTCAGTGCCATGTCTATCCATAATACGCTATTCAATCGGCTATTTCAATGCGTACTATGTATGTAAACACATTGGATCAATATGATTGAGGTAGATAGTGCAAAATTGGAAGAAATGTATGAAAAATGTTGGATGAAAGGGTTATATTCTTTTTGCAAATGGCGCGTGGATAGGTTTGCAGTGTGACGTCATCAGCGAGCAGAGCACTCTGTCGCGGATTCGCAAATTCGCGTGCTGAATTGAGGTTATTCGCTACACATCCACAGAATACAGTCGAAATACGAGTATTTCGAACGTGAAAACTTGCATGTGAGCAGCTCGCAATGTGAATATAGACGAGAATTTTTACAATTTAAAAAGGGAATTTATTAATAATTTGTAATTAATTAAAGGCAAGCAATAATCGTGTGTCAACCAATTTTTTATTTACTTATTTATTTTTACAAAATAGGCCTATCAGTTATACCGCCATGTTAAGTACTAGCGTCGATGAAGTCACAATGTATTCAAACAAGAATTTTTTATACCTCTTAGGCATGTGTATTACTCTTTCAATCCACTCCATTGAAAATGTATTACTGGAGTATGACTGCTTTCAAAATTAAATGTAATAAAAATGAAAGAAAGATGTAGTTTGCTTAGGAAAGAAATCCAACCCTTTCCGTCTTGTTGCATCACACAAATATTGAATCTTTCTGCTTTCTACAAGAAGTTAAACGGTTCTTATATCTTTCCATCTTACGTAGTGTGATGTTCACATAACAAATTAACCTTATCATACAATACTATTTCGTTGCATTAAGATAACGAAATGTTTTAAGACAATTTATGTCTGTTGTTCCTGATTGTTTCTCAACAAAACTTACTGGAAGCAAAAAAAGTAAGAAGTTTTAAGAATAAGACCGGTGTTCTTAGTGGTGGCAATCTGTCATTTGACCATCAGTATTCACATGTTTCTTCAGGTACAGAATGAATACTAATAAAAACATGAATGGGAACCTGAGGCACATAAAAGAAAATAAATTGTGTGTGTGTGTGTGTGAGAGAGAGAGAGGGAAAGAGAGACAGACAGAGATACAGAATGTGTGTGTTTGTATTTGTAGGCTTACCATTATAACCGCTTGCTAGAGTATTGTATGCAAATTATGATTTAGTGATATTCATCCAGCAGGTTCAGAACGAACAATAATTTCATTTTGAGCTTCTCATTCTCATTGTATTTTTTTCTTTTGGGGGAGAATGGTGCCCCTTCTGAATGAATAAATTGGCATCTCAGCCCCACACTTTCTGACTTCCTTTCAACTTCTTTTTTTACATGTCCACACTAAACACTGTGGTGTAGCATAACATTTTATTTAGTTATGTATATATTACAGTTATAATAAGAATGTATCATCGCCAGAAACGTTTTAAATGGAAACAACTTTCGAACACGTGTGAATTTTTCTTCTGTTTTGTGAATTTTTAAAAATCTTACCGTAACAATATGCTATCACGCAAATACATATAGACTTCGCATAATTAATTTTTGTAGCAATTTATTTAGAGATTTTTATCTCATGCTGAAATTCATGTGATGTGACTCATGTAAATTCAAAACATATTTGCTAAATAGACTAAAACTGGATAAAGTTCATGAATAGTGGCACTGGAAACTACCGTCGAAGTAACAAATTATTATGATGTCATTGCAACGGGAGTTATTGTGTCACCCGTTTTCCACAGTTAATGTTTCTTCCCTCTTAACGAAGCGAACAGCTGATTAGATTTTACTGGCATTCTTCAAAATGATGTTTTTCTTGACCTAACGGACAAATACTAGTCAGCCTTAAAGCTTCATAAATATTCAGTATGTTCGTAAATCTGGAAAGTTCTTGTAAGTGCATGTTTTTTGTTAATGGTCTTATCTTTCAGAAACTTAAAATATCTAGGTTTCATGGCAAAATATTGAATCTGAAATAGAAAACTTTTGCCTATAATGCATTTTTTGGAAGATTTAGGCGTAATAATATATTTATTTACATATTTTATTTTTTTCGAAAATAGCATTTATTTTTAAGTATAAATTATTAAATAATTCAAAGGATAAAGTGTCTTGATGTTTCAAGCAGCGGATGCTTAGTGAAACTTTCACTATTCATTACAACACTTGGTAAACCAGATTTAACCTTGTTTTCCTTTTCTTCTCTTCTCGTCCTCCCCCATTTATAATCCCTACTTCTTCTTCTTCTTCTTCTTCTTCTTCTTCTTCTTCTTCTTCTTCTTCCTTTCTTCCTTAATTTTATTTTTTCTCCTATTCTTCTCTTCTCATCTCCTTCCTTTTTTCATTCTTCTTATCTCTTATTCTTTACTCCTTAATCTCTATTTCTTCTTTTCCTTTACTTTTTCTACTTCTCCTTCGGCTTAATTCGTTACATTTGAACCGAATGCATCAGTTGTTCAAGAAGAAATGATGCACTTGATCCAGCAGTCTGCGATTCCTTTGGAACTTTTTGATTTGGAGTAACTTAAATCTGGATGAGGAGAACTTCGTATTATGCTCTCAGATATGTATCATTTGATCACATTAGTTATTAATTTTCATTTGAGCTTATTTATAACACTATCTTGCCCTCACACTAATTAATAGGCCATCATCCTACCGAATGGTCCGTGAGTTAGTCAATTTAATTTCACGTGTATTTCGAGTTACAGCTCCTATCTGACCATCCAAATATCCAATTTGTGGTCCCCGAAAGAAAATAATTAGGGACGCTGTCTTTGCCAACAATATTGTGTATTGAAATAACTTTCGATAGCTTAACCATTTTTTATTTAATTCTATTTATTTTACGTCAAACGTTTTACAAAAAGATAAAAGATAATACATTGAATGAGTCGTGTACATAATATTCTTTATTTTATTTAAGTACTCTAGTTAGTGGAACGTGTTGTTTTCCTGACAGTACTTTTCAATTCCAATGATAGCACGGGGAGACGAAACAATGAGCAGCATTGTTGCACGCGCCGCAGGCCCTGCAGTTTCAATTGCGCGCCCGGAAGTCTCTTTGAAACTTCATTTTTGTGAAGACGATTCAGCTTTTCCAAACAAACAAACAAACCAAAACAACTTGATCTGGCGTTGTTCATGAAATTCAACATTCGAGCTGGGAATTTTTTTTAACGTTGCTTTTACGACATTAAAAAAAAAGAAAGAAAGAAAGAAAAACCACAAACAAACAAAAACTGGATGTACCATTCACCATAGAATCTGGAATGTATTTTGTCGCGATGACTTTTACCAAGACGTTTAAAAAAGTAGATCTGCCATTCTTCATAAAATTCAATGTGCAAAAGTTGGGATGTGGTTTTGTCACCGTTGCTTTTGCGAATACTATATTTTTGAAAATGAACTGGATTTGCCATTCTTAATGAAATTCAAAATAGAAACTGGGTTATGTTTTTCTCACATTAGCTTCCGGGCACTCCGTGTGGAGTGTATGTCGCGCAATTCGCTCAGTCCAATAAAATATTATTAGAAGATAGTTGTCAGTCCGTGGTGACATGGTAACTCCAGCGCCGTAACCCAAGAAACAGTTAATCAGATTCTTCGGCATTTATACAGCGTTGTCACTTCAAATCTTGTAACAAATTAGTCTCACATTATAGTTGTCAACAAGTTAACATCATAACAAGTATCAAGAGTGACGTTAATTATGTTAGAAAAAACGTTACATCAACGGGAATTTTAATAGTGTGTGCGATTAATTTTGTTGCAGTTGTTAATGGACTGTCGAAGCTGTATCGCTACCTGGTAGAGCAAGTGACAGTGCCACCTAATAAAACACCAAATTGGAGTCGGGAAATGATAGTAATTACCCACATGTCTGTCATTTTTCTCAGTCAGTCTGTCTGTCATTTTCTCAGGAAAAACAAGGTTTTTGGTAATTTTGACATATTCTGCATATACTTCTTACAGCTTTCTACACACATGACTGCTGTTCTATGAACACGTTTGTACAGCACTTCGATCATGAAGCTTGTTTTTTAGACATTCTGAGATCGTTATTTTGGATTTATGAAACGAGGGTTTGCACTTTCGTCTCCGTGCCCCTTCGATTTGATTCGAACCTTAGGCAACTCGTGCCACACACCGAAATGGGAACTGGCGCGTGAAGATAACGCATCTGGTGGCAGGAGGTGGCACTGATAACGGGGCGTTCTTTGAACTTGTTCTTCAAACGACTCCCGCCAAACGACGAGACGAATGAGGATCAGTGCCGGCTTCACGTGTTTACTCGCGATGTCGCATTGTTTCATGAGATGTAAGAGGGCGCATCTCTTATAATATATACGAGAACATATGTGTTTTTCAGATTGATTGATTGTTTCGAGGAATGTCCCCGGTAAAGGTAGCTCAGGGCATCAACTGATGTCACTGCAGCGCCTCTGACCAGGAGATCCTAGGTTCTTGTCCTGACGGCGGCAGGATTTTCGACACTAGCTTTTCAGCTAGGTCGAATTCAGTCGCTGTCTGGAGGAGAATTCTAGCCGCCGGCTGCTCTGATCGGTAGTTTTCCGTGGTTTCTACGATCAAGACCAGGCGGATGCCGGAGCAGTACCCTACCAAACGAGCTACGGAGCCTCCAGATGTCTCCCCCAGTGGGGCACCGCCTTAGACGCAGCAAACTCTAAGTTTCCGGCATTGTGGTAATGTAGCTTAGTGTTTGTTAGTGTAAGTAAGGGGAGAGAATAGGACGAACATAAAGGAAATATCGCGCGCGGTGCGTGGCCCGTTTGGTAGGGTACTGCACTGGCATTCGCCTGGTGTTGATCGGAGAAACCACGGAAAACTACCGATCAGAGCAGTCATCAGAGCAACCATTGGCACTCGCACCTTAGGACCTCCTCCAGAGTCACTGCAGAGGCAGCGGCAATGCTAGCTCTGAGATAAACTCTTGCGGTGAATGCTACATCAGAATTTTTTTAATCAAAAATATTCATTCAATAGATAAGAAGTTTTCTATTTTGCGCAAGGGGAACTTGCTCGGGAGCTTGCAGGGGAACGTACAGGGGAAATGCAGTTCATGGGAAACGTGCGGGGAATATGAAGGAAAATGTACCTGGGACACGCAGGGAACCATGCAACGGTACAGTTGGGGTCCGGGTTGTGTTTCTTTAATCATTTTCTACAAAGCGAGATCCTTTGAAAACCTTCTATTAGAATTACGTTTTTGGAGTTTTAGTTCTCCTGAGCTGCCCTTCACCGTAGTGCAGGTAGTCAGAAAAGAGCTGAATTGCGAAATATACAGAATATCATAAGAACATTACGTCCAATTTATTTGCAAGTATCTTCAGTATTTTTCTTTGTTACTGAATGTTTAGGAACATTATAATGTTTTCACACTGGACATACGAGAATCATGCTACGACGCCGACAGTTAAAGGGACTGATTGATTTTGTGTGTAATTTAATCCCAACACCTTGCAATATTAGGATAGTTACTCTCGCACAATCCTGGGTTTATAATCTTGGAAGGTAGAGTTCAATGACTGCCCGTCCTAAGTTAGGATCTAGTAAGTAGCTATTTCACTATTAATTGTCATACGTCGTGCCATATGTTAAATTAATAAAATGCATAAATATATTTGTTGTATGTACTTATTATCATAATAAGACAATTCCCCAATTTCACTGTCATTGCGTTTTAATAAAAATTCACTTTTAGCAACATCATTTTAGACATAAAACAAAAATGAACTTTCTACTGAATTTAAAACATGGCGTCTAAAATGGTTCGGTGTATTTGCTTCTCCCCGTCCCCCACAAACATGCGTAATGGCCGCGTCCATTGAAGGTAACATGTTCAATCGCGCTTTAAGGTGATCTATAATTCAGCCTGGTGCAAGAAACATCCCTGGCAAAAAATTGACATTCTAATTAAATGACAAAGAAAGTGATGGCCGCATATGCGCTGCAATAAATTCTTTGAGAAATAATGTTTCATCAAGACAGAATTTGTTTAGAGAAATTCAATGCTAAATTATTGATTTTACAATGTATCTACGAGTAAGGGGATCGATGTTAAAAAATCCCGATTCATTCCGTTGTTTCCTGTTAGGAGGTTTTAGGAGGTGAAAGAGGATTTGTTGTTGTGAGATAGTAATTTCACGGAAAGATAAGATAATGTTCTTCCGAATTCTAACAACACATATCATCGAAATTACCTGGAAATTTGTAAAAATGATTGAAATTTTTAAAATGTTTTTAGGTTGTAATGGAAACTTTGAATCGTTTCAACTCTCCTGAAAATGTGCAATTTTTTAGAATCATACAAAAATTTAGCCATTGGTATATACTTTGGTCCGAAAAAATATCCCCATTCAATTATTTAAAGTTAAATTATTCCTTGCAACATGAAGGTGGGAAACAAATCAAATCAAA
Source organism: Teleogryllus occipitalis (assembly GCA_011170035.1). Lineage (NCBI taxonomy): Eukaryota > Metazoa > Arthropoda > Insecta > Orthoptera > Gryllidae > Teleogryllus > Teleogryllus occipitalis. Next base: position 3,598 of record BLKR01016508.1, on the reverse strand, counting down.
CGAATGAATTTAAATGAACCCTTCTTTTAACAGTTATAGAAATAGCTATATTTTTGATAAACATAATAATAGTTATCCCTAAACATCTCTTAGCTGCCAGTTCTCGTACAAGTTTGAAACCGTGTAAGCCTAAATTATGAATCGTGTCAACAATATTCTGAAATTAATTTTTTGAACGAAATGTTTTGTTTTGTTGAGCTCTCCTTTTGCTAGTTGTGGTGGAAGTAGACTTACTATTTTGTTAGCAATGCCAAAAAAAAAAAAAAATCAAATCTGTAGTTAGTTTTTCGATGCATATAAATATTTTAACTTGGGAGAGAAAAGTTCAACCTTTCAAACGTTGCTAACCTCGCTTTCTTGGGTAGTTTTATTCACTATTGAACTATTTATAGTTAAAATGTAGGGGAAGAGATTATGGAGCTCAAGAAAACGTGCGTAGATTGTATTTCTCCCCACTGTGCTTTGACGAACTAAATCCAATCAAATGCACTTGAACAAGGTCCGGCAGCCCCAACGCGCGCTGCTCGTGGGCCGCATGCGGCTCGTTCGAGGGAGGGTGGCGGTGCCTGCTCGGCGGGGGCAAGGGGCGCCGGAGGGGGGCGGGGAGCCCGAAATAGACTGCACAAAGGGGCCTAATCTCTCCCGAGGAACGCCCCGTTACCACAGGTCCCTTCGGAACCCGTCACTCAGCCGCTGCTTCGCCGCCCGGCCCGTTGCCTCCAACAGGGTGGAACCGCGAGTATTAGTTTCATTCGTTTATTTGGCCATTCTTTTTACGCTCGTTTGATTATTTGTTTATTATATACTTATTAATTTTATTCATTAATTCATTCATTTTTTTATGAACTCGGTATTCTAATAACTTGTGTAGGTACTCATTATTTTCAAATGAGCCATTATGGACTACGTGTATTTCAACTTTCTGCCTCTTTCTTATTTTCTTTGCTGCCATATCTCTTTCATTCTGGCCCGATGTTTCTGTTTCCTCTCCTCAGACCAATTGTGTACTCTTAATGTTGCCCGTGTTATGTTTCTTAAGTAGTATTCTACAAAATGAGAACGTTTTGAACTACATAGTATATTTTTTGGGAAATATTAATTCTGGGGAAGAATTATCTCTTCTGCTCCATAGCATGGGGAGTCGGAAATAAGCAGTAACTCCGAATCTATGTAAAGTTTAATTGTAGGAATAAATACAATAAAATTACACTATAAGATTAAGTCCTTTTTTCTGTGAAATTTAATCTAAATGCTTAGCAGTAGTAGAATGATTGCTCACGCACAATGCCGAATGAATATGCACATAATGCTGTAACTCACAGTTTATGGTTCGCCGTTCGAAGTAAGGTTTCAGTTTGAAGCTACTTTCACTTCTAAAACATTTTACAAAGTACACAATGTTCGTGCTGGTCCAGGTAGTATTGTTTTATGACTGCAGATGAGCGTGCTCAATGGTAGTTCACGGCACCCAAGAAGCCTTTCGTCATGGTGTAACGCTTTACTTACATGTCGTACAAGCTCTGGGTAGATGATGCATATCGAAAATACTTTTCATTTTTTTTATTGAAGGTCGCATCAACATTTAGGTAATTAGTGACCACTATTGGAGGTAACGTTATGGTAACTATGAAAATGACACGAAATGGTAATGATAAGGGGTGAAAGGACGAACATTAATACAACCATGCCCGAAGCGGGACTCGAACCCACGACTTGCGGTCCGAGATAACTACACTCCTGCCTTAGCGATCTCGGCCACCGGATCGGCACCAGAAACGTTTCTTTATTGGAAAATGATGCAAAAGAGTGGGAAATGTTAAAAGTGTAAAAAAATAGTTCTATCACATCACACGAACAAATTAACTGAAAAAAATCAAGGGGTTGTAAACTAAATTAAAACTTACAGTATACAAAGAGAAGAAGTTCTGTATCGAAGCACAAGAAATATTTTTTGCATGATTTGTTTAAAATGAATGGTGAGGGTTTAAAAATCATGGTGTCGTTTTATGATTTTTTCAAAAAGAGGCTATTCAAAACATAGAAATTGTATACAAATAACATTTAAACACTCCTTACGGTGCCAACTTTTGATAATAGAGAATATATATTTTTATCCTATCAAATAATTTCTAGTGTTATTTCAATTTTTTTAAATCCAGGATATTAACACCCTTTCTTAACCAGGAACGTACTTAACCCGATAGACATGTATCGTGTCTAACCGTGTCCAACAGACGTCCACTTTTGTCCTACAGACTTGCCGGCATCCATCTGTCAGCACCTACCTTGGTTGACATTGCCAGCGAGGGTGAATCTGTATTAAAGGCGGCTCCAAACATTCGGTATTCAACATGTAACCAGCAACCGCTCGCCGAATCTCAAGTAGTGTAGATTGGTGCTTGCTATTTGCCGAGCGACTAACATTCGGCACTCGCCCTACTTACCGCGTGTCGGTCTTTTGGACACATCAAAGGAATCCAACATCAGCTGCTCGTGATAGGGCGAGCAGTAGCTCGCTGCTGGGTGAATGCTGAATGTGTGGAGCCGCCTTTACATTTGCAGCTGGACAGAGGCTCGCCGCTGAAGGAAACGGGTGATACTCACACTACTTCAAACGCGTCGGGATCCTTTACTCCTTACCGGCATGAATGTCCGCCCCCAAAAATCAAAGACTGAAACAGGTGTAGATACCGAGAAATTTATAATTTTTCATAGAAAAAACAACCAACAAGTTACTAAAATGTAGGGTTCACATGTTTCACCTACATTTTTCTCCTGAAGGTAATTGCGAAAACACAAAAGGCACACGTCAAGTATAGGATTAGAACTGTGGTCAACAGGAGTATTTGTGCACTGGTCAATAGGAGATGTGTCCTTGGAATGATACCGGTATTTTTCTGCTAGAGAGAAAATGAAGGGAAAAGTGCTGTAATTCTCCCCAAACTTTAGCTTTCTGATCAGGGCACGCAAAAAACAAAATTGAAGTCTGTCTAAGCATTTCAAATTCTAAAACCTTCGATTATTTGAAGGAAGAATAGAAAAAAATAAATTAATTTGAAAGTTAAGCAAGTTTTCTCTGCACCTTCTATGATGATTATTACTGTAAAACGTAGAGATGAAGTACTAGAAGGCAATGTTTAAAACCTTGAGGATATAATGCATTTATTTTAATGTTCGCTTTTCGCTGGCCACTAACTTCAAAGCTATTGGGAACAGGAAAAAAAGAAGAAAGAAACAATTTCATAGGCAATAATCACAACATTCCTTTCGAATGTAGTAACTTTTTCGCTACGTTGCAGCGAATTATAAGTGGAAAAAAGTTTTCCTTCAGAGCTATGACGCAAGGAATTAGGAAAGTAAACATATAGAAAAGTCTACAAATAAAAGTATCCAAAGTTTTTTATGACAATCATTTATTTCAACAATTACACAACGTTTCGTAACTCGTTTTGTTACATCATGATGCTGATGTAACAAAACGAGTTACGAAACGTTGTGTAATTGTTGAAATAAATGATTGCCATAAAAAACTTTGGATGCTTTTATTTGTAAACATATATTGACAATCAAGAAGAAATATTTATTTAATATAGAAAAG
>BLKR01016507.1:0-25990 GCA_011170035.1 Teleogryllus occipitalis | reverse complement strand
CAGCTGAAAAACTGTTATACAGATAATAACATTAACTGAAATAAACTAAAAAACATTTCCTGGGGTATAAAATGTTCCCCTATTGGTCACCTAGGGATTACCAGGAGGTGGTGATGCTCACCCCACTGGCATTTGAGTTGTGGTAGAACTACACGAGAGCTTGCAGTCCACTGGGGAATCCAGAGTGGGGGGCAGAATGGGGCATTAGACCCCCCACAAGGCCTAGAGTTTTCGTTTATCATCCTTTACTTGTCAAAATTGATTTAAATAATCATTTATGTTCAAATTATGTAATTATTTAAAAATAATAGTATAGTATCATATCTACAGCACATAAATAATTTACAATATAATAACAAACATGTTTATTAAACACAAATCTACGATCTTCCCCTCCCAAATTCTCAGCTAGATCCGCCCATCCAGAAATCTCCTTCGGTGGAACATCACCGTATCCTGCGCAAATTATAAGCTCATGGCTGTTTTTCCTGCATGTGTAGAATTGTAGTGTACTTGCATTGATTCCATTCGCATCAACAGCTAAGGTCATTAGTTCCGCTGCAAAAGTGCAGGTTGTTTTATCGCGGGATGTGGCGGTGATCTTCCCTGCAGAATGGCGAGATCTGGCGCCGACCTACTCGTAGGCTTGCGGGATTTTTCCCAATCACATTTCTCCCACCAGCGAGGGATCGCCCCCATCAGGACAAGCTCTAACCTCCCGACTAGTCTCTCGGTATGTGTGATAGGTAGTGCATGTAAGTGTTAGTGGGTTTAAGAAAATGGTGAGGATAGGACAAGAAAGGGGAAGGAAAGATCGCGCCCGGTTTGTAATCCTGTGTAAATCCTGTTCGGAAATTCACCTGGTGATGATCGAAGAAACCACCGTAAACTATCGATCAGAGCAGCCGGTCTCTAGAATTCACTTACACTCAGCGGCTGAATTCAACCTAGCTACCTACTAGTGTCAAAAATCCTACCGTTGTCGGGACTCGAACCCTCCGACATTTATCCTGATCACAGACGCTGCAGTCCACTTGTATTAAACGTTAATAGCACAAGAAGACTTATGTTTCTCATAAACTGAGAAACCATTAAGCTTCATTTCATTTCACATTTGCATGCGGAACGTTGTGATTTGTGTAGGTGAGGTCACCACCGACGGAAGGAGTCGCTCCAAAAATTTAAATCAAATATATTGATTGATTAGTTTCCAAACTCCTCAACTGCTACGGTCATTTTTCCAGCAGTGGTTCCAGTTTTGATACATGTTTTTATCTCGGGAAGTGGGTGTGATCTGCTCTCGCTAGATAGCGGGAACCGGCGCCGAACTACAAGTCGGCTAGCAGGGTTTCCCTCATCCATGTATCTCCTGCCAGCGGGGCACCACCCTGGCCGGGATTATTTCCAAACTTCCGACTGGTTTCCCGGCACGTGTGGCAGTGTAGTGCACTAAGTATTGGTGTGTGGCTGTAAAGAGAGAGAAGAGGACAAGGAAGTGGAAGAAAAGATCGTCCGCGGTCCGTGGCCCGTTTCTTATGATACTGCTCCGGCATTCACCTCGTGTCGATCAGAGAAACTCCGCAAAACTTCCCATCAAAGAATCCGGCCACTAGAAGTCTTCTCTCGGCAGCGACTGAATCCAGCTAACTAGTGTCGCGAATCCTGCAACAGTCGGAACTCGAACCCTAGGACCTGCCCGTCAGAGGCGCTGGAGTGCCATGAGTCGATGCCCTGCGCCACCTAACCTCTAACCTCACAGCTGGTCTCCTGATATGTGTGGTGCATGTATGTGTGTGTAAGACGTAAGGATTGGACACGGAAGAGGAAGGAATGATCACGCGAGGTTCCTGGTACGTTTGTTAGAGTACTTCTCCAGCATTCGCCTTGTGTTTATCGGAGAAACCATGGAAAATTACCGATCAGAGCAGCGGATACCAATTTTTCCTCTATTCAGCGACTGAATTGTACCTAGCAACCTAGCTAGTGCCGAAAATCCTGCCACAGTTGGGTCTCAAACTCTAGGACTTCCCGCTCACAGGCACTGCGGTGATATCAATTGATGCACTGATCCACCGAAGCCGGTCTATAAATTATATGTTATATCATACTGTCCTTAGTATATATTGTGATGTACAATACTTTCATAATTTTGCAACGGTTTGACTTCCATCTCACTGTTAAAGAGTCTATAATTCTTCTGTTTCTGTATTTTTGGAATTTAAATCTAATTTACTGTGATATTTTCCAAAACGTGAATATTTTTCTTAGGAATTTTATCACCAGATCTTTCGTAGTATTGTAGAGTTTTTGAAGAGTCGGGATTTCCTGTCTATCATCATAATATATTTTTTTTAAATCTGCACACTTGCAACATTGACAATTCATTTAAAAATTCGGATAATTTATAAGATTTTTTTTAAGTGACTCATTTCTAGAGTCAATCTACTGTTGTCAGGTGTCGGTGCATCTCTTATTAAATCGTTATCTGTTTTTAAACTCTTTCCAGGTAATGTTGCTGCTCTGTTCATCGCTTTTCTTAATGGTATGAATAATTGTAATAATTGTAATAATTGTAATAATTGTTTCCTTCTCAGCAAGAGTTCCCTACATTTTAATTTCTCGCATGTTGCATCCGCAGTATGAGAATGTGTTTAAATGTTGTGGGGAAAACGGTAATATCTTGACAGAAAAACTTATTGTGGGACGCTGATATCGAAAACATTAGAAGCTGATATCGAAATCTTCTTCCTAGAGGTTGTACATTACTTTTTCTAATATGTTGTGTCGTCAGAATTCATGTTTTGTAGGTCATTGACACCAGAAAATTAGTTTTCCAGCAAACGTCTGTCCGTCTATGTGTGAACCCTAGCGACTTAACCGTATGCAGCATTTTCATCCAAATTGATATTTCCCAATCAAACTGACTGATATTGCGTCTTCGAACGTATACTTCGATTTTTGAACATACTTTTCATGAATCCTCAACAATATTTTCAAAAATTTCTCAAAAACTGCTACAATTTTATTTCGCTAATTTTATTTATTGTATTTTCTCAATTGTAGTTGTAGGAAGAAAACGAATTTTTTTCGTAAAATCAGACATTTCTACGATTATGAGATCTACACCACTCTCTTAAGCGTCCTTTACACTATCTACCGTCAGAATTTAATAAATTTTTTTGTTGCGATTTTTAAGAAGAAATTGTTTAAAGAAAATAAAAATTGAATATATATCACCCAACATTTCATAAAAAATACTCAGGTTTTTGAAAAATTGAATATGACGTCATTTTTAGATGTTTTTGATGAACAAATTTCATTAAAAAAGAAATGTTTATCTTCATAATTCTAGTTTCAAGAAGAAACAAAAAATTTTGAATTTTTCAATTTTCGAAAAAGCAGGGATTTCAACGAGACCTGCTCAATTTTCTTAAACGTCATTCACACAAAGTTTAATGAAAAACAATGAGGCCAATTTTTTAAAAATTTTGAAAATGTTCCAAAGCTTCTTGTAAAGTAACCCGCAAAATAAAATATCAGTTTCAAATTTAAGAAATCTTGACATCAGCTAGATCGATTGATAATGTAAATTTTGGACAAAATTGGCTGAACGATTTAGCTGCCGGTATTGTTCACAGACAGACGGACGGCACGTGTGGTCCGTGGTCCGTTTGTTAGGGTACTGCTCCGGCATTCGCCTCATGTTGATCGGAGAAACCATGGAAAACTACCGATCAGAGCAGCGGGCCACTAGAATTATCCTCCAGGCAGCGACGGAATGCGACCTAGCTGAGAAGCTCGTGTGGAAAATCTTAACGCAGTCGGGTCTCGAATCTAGAACCTTCCTGTCAGAGGCACTGAAATGTCATCAAATGATGCATTAAGCCACTTCTCCCGGTATGAACGTTTATTAACCTTTGCTACTCGTTCGTCCCAGGCGAACCTCTGACATAAAAATACATGTGGATCAAAGCAAACCACACAATAGCAAGACGAAGGGCCCGGAGACTTGGTTCACAGTCAGTGGTCGGGGTGTCTCTTCCGCTGACGTTTCTGACGTTAGAATCCCATTAAATATCCCGTGTATCTGTGAGAAGCTCCAATAGTCATATTTCAGCTTCGACAACCCGCAGTTTAAAATGGTTGATGACATCACAATGAGGGGATTTCTTGTTCACCATAAATGCAAGATGCCCCGGAGCAAGAATAGGCTCTGGAACCATTTACAAAAATCTTCCATTTTCAGGAATCAGACTCCTTTCCCTACTATATACGTTAAAAAATGGCGTTGTAGAATAAAAGCATCCATTCCTTTTTAAATGATTAGCTTTAAGCGAGCATGGGTTTCTAAAAATGTTTTGGGAGTAATTTTTCTTCCAACATTTCGTAACCCTGGTGATGCCGTTGAGGACTTGAAGACGTAGGAAAAATCAAAAAATGAGTAAGCATATCTTATGACACTGTCTGCTTCGTCGATTGTAGAGGGATTCCTGTAGTAAGGAGGGGAAGTAAAAAGTTAAAAACCCAAGTAACTGGCCTGTGTAGGCATTTCATTGTACTACAGATGAAAGCAACATGATCAAAAGAACCAGATGTTGAGAAGCCCTTTCGTCAAATCGCGGACATCCTCCCCCAAGTGTAATTTGTATCATGTCAAAAATTGTATGGTCAAGCTGTTGTGAATATAATCGTGATTTTAGTCCATTTTGCAGAGTAATAAGCCATATAAAGACGAAAATTTCACAGAAAACATGACTGCTATCCACAATGAAGATCGATAAGGCAGAATTAGAACCAAACTGAACGGTATTGTTGAAGATTTTAGCAATACTAAATTCAGAGAATCTACAAATACAGATGCTGTGTAATCTATACGGTGAAGTCTGTGTTTTTCTAAGTACATATTGTTAAAAGAAACGCCACCATTTCCTTTCAATACACAAGAAAAATACGTTTTGTCTTCATCTTCTTCAAGGTTATATATGGTTTTCAACCATTGCAACAAAAAGTACTGTCTGCCATTGTATACCTTCTCTCCATTTTTATTCACCCAGAACATTAGTAATGTGATTTCTGAAGTACAATAAATGATAGTAATATTACGATGACTTTATTGAATATGTTTTTGGTAACTTATGAACATAAAGTCACTTTCTTTGAAGAAATTTAACGTAACGTTAGTATTTTGCAACTTCCCACTATTTTGTGTTTGTTTGTGTATGCGATGAATATTAGAAATTTGTTGCAATAAATGCGGATCATTGAAACATTTCGATATTAGAGATTTATTAGTTGCAGCTATTCTCGAATTATTAGACGAAATCAATTTATGAAACCACTTTTTAGATTGATTGTGTTGAAATTCTGTCATATCCACAATTGCAAGAAGGGAGCATTAGCTTTTTCTGGTATCAAGTGTGTCGTTTCTTCCTTGAATATTTGCCTGATGTCTTGGAGTGTAGTAAATTCAACAAAAGGGCGTGCCCTGAATGAACAGTAGTTCGTGGACGATTGTGGATGATCGGTGAGGGCGACGGGGGCGATGGAGGCGAAGTGCAGCACCCTGGTCAAGGCCTCTTGCAACTCGTTGGAGCACCACTGCGCTAACCCCTGAAGCATCAACGCACTGCAGCGTACTGCAACAGCTTCCCTTCCTCTCTATGCTTACTCACTATAATTGCTCATTATATTTTTTTTACTCACGCCCACACGTTGGGCGCACAATGCAACTGTTTTTCTTAACTACCTTGCCTACCTTCGTAAGTGACGCCCTCACACGGCGAGCACAATAACCTAATTATTTATATTTTTTCTCTGCTCACCTGTCACGTGAACTAATTTTGCCCTGCCCTAGCTCTAACTTACAATTGGGAGCCACAATGCTTTTGCTTATCAATTGCCCGTACCTCTGCTAGCTCGTATCATTTTTACATCCTACCTGGTCGTGGTCCGCGCGCTCATTCCATACGGACTTGAGGTAGGGTCCGTTTCGTTCGTGCCTGGGTCAAATTTCATACAACTATTAAATAATAACACATGGATCTAAGGCAATTATGAGCCATATGGGATGCTCAAATATTTAATGTCGGTTCTTTTCCTCATATACCTAAAAATAAATACAATATGCCCCTCTGACTTCCGAAACATAACAACACAAAATACATAAACAACAAAAAAATACAAACATACACACTGAAAATATAATACAAGATCTCATACACACAAAAATGAGCATTCTGTCGTGACCTTTTTGATGATTCTATTCTTAATCTAGTTATCAGGACTTGGTCTTCGACAGAGTCTTCTTCATTGGACTTGCACGTGAACGAGAGAAAAATAAAGTAATTGCACAAATCGTGCCACTTCCCTTTTCGCAGCGATGTCGCTTCCTGTCAGCACCCGTCGTTGCTGGTTGTAATGTGCATTCTCCATGCATGCAGTCCCCGTTCAGCTGCCATCAGATCCCAGATGCATTCATCCATTTAAAATTATCCAATGTACTCACAATTATTGTTCCTCGCAACTAATCGCGTCTTCCATAAATGTTCTTTCGATATCTCGCGACGTATTTAAATTTTAAGACGCTTATGTTTCCCGCGCCTAACTTGCGCGAATAATGTCCATGCTAATTTTCCCGTGAATTTTGAAACAAATTGAATTAAATTTTAGTTCCACATCGTCTAAACAACTGATTTTACATAACTGAATATGAATTAAAAACTTTTGCACAATAATTTCGCGAAATTTCTCCAAAATCTAGCATAGCATCAAACGCGTGCGTTCACCATCAACGCTCGACTCGTTATCTGACTGTAACACATTTTACATTGTTGGTGTACAATTCCCTGTGACTGTCTTCTTTCAAACACATGCCCATCACCATAAGAAATGTTCGAAAATGTTTATGTTTTCACTGTTTTCGGGCGTCTTGCGTCTTACTTTCGGCTTCATAATTTCACTAAATTTTATTTGGTAATTGTCACGTTACCAAATTCCCCTTTCCTGCCTTCCTTTTTTCAAAAACCATTATTTTCTTCTTAGTTCGTGATGACGTCATTTACCTCTTAGGCCGCTCTTTCAATTCTTTCTTAATCCTCTATGCTATGAACTAGAATATTAATTTATTACGAGCCTCACATAAAATCCCCCGTGCTGTGACTAATTTTGCCCTGATTTAAATATTTTTCTCTATAATTTCCGAAAGTTTGGCCAAAATTCACGCAGGCATTCGCTGGATGTTCAATAAAACCCGTCTCGTTATACACTTACAGAAGTACAACAATGGGTGCCATATTTTCAATACTTGCCGTGTTATACATGCAATTTACACAATTTATGATATTTTCGGAACCCGTGGCTCGAATAATGTGATTTTTGTTTTAAAATGTTCCTGAATTTGGGTTCTATTCACTGTTCATAACGGCTACTTCCGCCCTTTACGTTTTCTATTACCTTCCTGACAATTATTATTACGCGGCGCTGTTGTCGATTGTTTATTTCATTGTCAGTTTCTCTTTGATTACATAAAAGTTCCGTGTTCTGTGTGAAAAATCGAGTTCGATATTTCAACGGAAATACACGTTTTGGGGCCCTCAAATATCGAAATAAGTGTTTTTTAAAACGTCCGTCCGTCTGTCCGTCCGTCTGTCAGCCCATCTGTTCGTCAGTCTGTCCGTCCGTGTGTCCGTCCATCTGTCCGTCCATCTGTCCGTCCATCTGTCCTTCCGTCTGTCCGACCGTCCGTCTGTCTGTCCGTCCGTCCGTCCGTCCGTCCGTCTGTCTGTCCGCCTGTCCGTCTGTCCGTCTGTCCGTCTGTCCGTCTGTCCGTCTGTCCGTCTGTCCGTCTGTCCGTCTGTCCGTCTGTCCGTCTGTCCGTCTGTCCGTCTGTCCGTCTGTCCGTCTGTCCGTCTGTCCGTCTGTCCGTCTGTCCGTCTGTCCGTCCGTCTGTCCGTCTGTCCGTCTGTCCGTCTGTCCGTCTGTCCGTCTGTCCGTCTATCCGTCTGTCCGTCTGTCCGTCTGTCCGTCTGTCCGTCTGTCCGTCTGTCCGTCTGTCCGTCTGTCCGTCTGTCCGTCTGTCCGTCTGTCCGTCTGTCCGTCTGTCCGTCTGTCCGTCTGTCCGTCTGTCCGTCTGTCCGTCTGTCCGTCTGTCCGTCTGTCCGTCTGTCCGTCGTCTGTCCGTCTGTCCGTCTGTCCGTCTGTCCGTCTGTCCGTCTGTCCGTCTGTCCGTCTGTCCGTCTGTCCGTCTGTCCGTCTGTCCGTCTGTCCGTCTGTCCGTCCATCCGTCTGGTGTATGTGAACAACACTAGTGCCTAAACCATGCCTACGATGTTTTCCAAATTTAAGAAACCTCTGTCCATCTGGCTCTAGTTGAAGCTGTGACATTTCGAAAAACATTTTTTTAAAATTTGAGGGTACTTTACGTGAAGCCCCACGGACATTTTCAAAATTTTCTCAAAAACTGCTCCCAATTTTTTCTTTAAATTTCTTGTAAGAATAGAGTAAAATACACTTATAAAAGTGGCATATGTCATGTTTTCAACGTGAACACTGAATTTCCAAAAAATTGCAAAAGTTTGAAATTTTTCAGCGTCTTCCTGCAACTACGAAATTGAAGATAGAGATTTTTCTTTCGAACGAAAATTGCTGTGCATAAATAGTTATTTCTTTAAAGTCATGTAGATTTTTTTGAAAATTTTAGTAGATTTCGTGCAATAGTGCGTGCAATATTTGCAATTTTAAAAAATAACAAAAACAAGATTTTCTAAAAAACGGCTCCAAATTTTTTCTCTAAAAGTTTGGTAGGGTTAGTGCCAAATGAACCCTTTACTATGACATAAACGCCATATTGCTATATATTTTTTTTTCAAAAATTACAAAAATGTATTTATTGACTTGTCTCTCACATCGATAATCCCTACTTTAGAGGCAATGAACACAGTATTATATTTATGAGTACATGTGATTTAAATAATGTCACATAAAATTTCTCAAAAACACAACAGTTTTATGTGAAAACGAGCTCAAATTTCTGCATTTTCAAAAACGCTCAAACGCCATTTTCTCAGAAATGGCTCCAATTTTTTTCGTCAAATTTTTCCAAAGGATAGTGCTAATTACACTGTTGAAAATGACGTAAAGTTCATTTTGGTGTATTATTTTGTTTCTTCACAAATGACACAAATGTAATTTTTTTAAATATATCTCACGCCGTTAATATGCACATTTTCATCGATTTGTACACATTACTTCAGTTCTAAGTAGAAGTGCTTTAAAAGACTTTAAATGAAGTTTTTCGAAAACTCAGTATATTCCTGTAAAAAAGAGCTTCCAATTTCGCATTTAGAGTAATGCTTAATCGCCATTTTCTTAAAAAAAGCTACAAAATTTTTTATGAAAATATTTGAAATATATAATTTTAGGACGAGATTTGACTGTTCTTTAATAATATTATAGTAATATTTAGGGTCTACTATTAAGAAAGCGAAAAGTTGAGAAAATGTCAGAAGAAGGTTATTTGGGCGACGATAGATGGCAGCTAGAATGTGGATAGGGCAAGACCGTAAAGCCAGCCACCAAGGAAATTAGAAAACTTTACTACGCGAAAGCCTGTGCCATTATGTAGTACCTCTAGTTTTTATATCCTATTCTGGTTTATTTATTACGTGGTCAGAATTTCAACTGTGGAAAGTAGATTGTTGCACTAGATACTATTATATTTATTTTATTTTATTATGATTTACATCGCAAATATAAATATTCTAGTTCCATAAATTATTTATATGATAACTTTATATTAATCACAATGGCTACTAATAATACGTTTTTTTAATAACGTAAATATTGATATCAATATTAATGACATATTTGTAGTAATTCACACTAATTTTAAACTCTACGAAGTTTCCCACTAACTAATGATGGGAATAAATGTAATTTGAGACAAATTGTATTACCCTGAATAATACTGAATACACTGAGTGTTTAGTTTAACACGCAACCCATATCTGGGATCCATTTCTCTTCTCTTGACAATTTTGCAAGGCGTGAAATACAATCCGCATCTCTTCCACTTTTAGCAACTCCCAGATGCGTGCCCTCACATTTTCAGTTGGGAGATTGTGGCTAATTTTGGTTGGAAGAGAGAAAGTACTTATTCGGTCCTTATCTTTCTTAAATGTGTTGCAACCACTACACTGAAAAGAGTAAACGCCTCTCTCTTGGCAAATAGGAAGAACTTCGGGCATTCATTCTAAAGTCAGTTCATGGTCATTTTAAGAAATATTTTTTTCTTATTTTATTAATTATTTTCCATAATCCTTAATATATTTATTTATGTTTTATTAAGATTGTCTTATTTCTTTAACATGCAGGTTCCATAAAAATAATATATTATTCTTGTTATAAATAATGAAGAACTTGGCGGTAAGGTTTCACGAGATATCTTTCTGAATTCTCTATGAGCTGGTTTTCATTATATATTAATTATTGATACGTTCCTGTTAATAAATCAATCATAACATCCCTCAACATCTTCAGTATTATAGTTTTGTTTCTTAAGCATAATAGACAGAATCGCCTAAAGAGACGTTTTGTTTTCCCGTTCATGTCTCTGCTCTCCTAACCCTAACCACCCTTTGAAGTGCGAAAAGATTTCGGCGTATGAGCCGCGTACATATCTGCCCGCCTAAAGTCCTGAGTGGGATAAACACACAAACAGGAAAGTTGCTGCAACTTATGACCTGACAATCACCTCCTCTTCTATGGTCTCGACGTGCCAGTGAACGTGGTCTTGAAAGAAGACCAAGACACGAGGTTGACAATGGTCAAAACAAGAACAAGTGATACCACACACGGATTGAGAGTTTAACTAAAGACCCGGTAAACACTACATTGAGTTACATGGTCTCCATTCAGCGATTTCTATTGTTTTCTTCTAACCCTGACTGCAGTCATAAAACATGGGGTTAAGAAAGAGCCCTAACAAACAGCCCAGAGATAAAGAATGTTTATCAAGAGTCAATCGGTCCGTTTATCTGGCATTCCTCTTCTTTATCACTATATTCTAGGTAAATACGATTACTAACCTATACAACTTTATTTCTACGTTTATTCAGCAGATTTCTTTTTATGTAAGAAAGGAATGACGTTAATACCAGGCTAATCTCGAACAGAAAACAACCTATGGAAGTAAGCAAACCACACAACAACAAGAAGAATGGCCCAGAGACTTGGTTCACAGTCAGTGGTCGGGGTGTCTCTTCCGCTGACGTTTCTGACGTTAGAATTCCATTAAGGATCATTCTGTGTACCAGTCCGTAGTTCCAATAATCATTTAGTCCTGCTTCTACAACCCGCAGCACAAAATGATTGATAACATTATAATGAGGGGATTTCTTGTTCACCATGAATGCAAGATGCCCCGGAGCCATAATAGGCTCTGGAACCATATACAAAAACCGTCCATTTTCAGAAATCAGACTCCTTTCCCTACTATATACGTTGAAAAAATGACGTTGTAGAATAAAAGCATCCATTCCTTTCTCAACGATTTGCTTTAAGCGAGCATGGGTTTCTAAGAATTTTTCGCGAATGATTTTTTTTCCAACATTTCGTAACCCTTGTGAAGCCGTTGAGGAATTGAAGACGTAGGAAAAATCCAAAAATGAGTAAACATTTCTTATGATATTGTTTGCTTCGTCGATTGTAGATGGATTCCTGTAATATGGAGGTGAAGTTAAAAACCCAAGTAACTGGCCTGTGTAGGCATTACATAGGACTACAGATGAAAACAACATGGTCAAAAGAACCAGATGTTGAGACATCCTTACGCAAATTCGCGGACATCCTCCCCCAAATGTAATTTGTATTATGTCAAAAACTGCCCGGTCTGCATGTTCTAAATATAATAGTGGTTTCAGACAATTCTGCTCAGTAATAAGCCAAATTAAAGACGAAATTCCCAGAGAAAACAAAACTGCTATCCACAGCGAAGTTCGATAAGGTAAAATTAGAACCAAACTGAACGGTATAGTTGAAGATTTTCGCAACACTAAATACACAGGATCTTGAAATACAGATGCTGTGTAATCAATACGGTGAAGTCTGTGTTTTTCAAAATACATGTTAGTGAAAGAAACATCACCATTTCCTTTCAATACACAAGAAAAATACGTTTTGTCTTCATCGTCCTCTAGGTTATATAATGTTTTCAACAGTTGCAACAAAAAGTACTGTCTGCCATCGTATACCTTCTCTCCATTTTTATTCACCCAAGACGATAGTAAATTCACATCTGGAGTACAATGAGTAATAGTAATATTACGATGGATTGGGTGATTATTTTTCTGGTAACGTGTGAAGAAAAAACGGCTTTCTGTGAATAAATGCATAGCAACGTCAGTATTCAGAGACCTGTCTCCATTTTTTGTTTGTTTGTGCATTCGATGAATATTAGGAATGTGTTGCAACAAAAGTGGAACATTGAAACATTTAGATAAAAATGGATATTCATTAGTTGCAGATTTTTTCCATTTATTTGCAGCAATGCTTTTAAGAAACAAACTGTCGGATTGTTTTAAATGAAAATGACTAAAATTCTGCCATATCCACAAATGCAAAGTTGGAAAATTAGTTTCCCCTCTGGACAAGGGTGTCGTTTCTTCCTTGAATATTTGATTGATGTCTTGCAGTGTAGTAACTTCCACAGAAGGGCGTGCCCTGAAGGACCAGTAGTTCGCGGGCGATTGTGGGCGATCGGTGAGGGCGACGGGGGTGATGGAGGCGAAGTGTAGAGCCCTGGTTATCGTCTCTTGCAACTCGTCTCTTCCGTGAAGCACCACTGCGCCAACGCCGGAAGAACCAACACACTCCACCACACTACCGACTTCGTCAGAAGTTATATCTTCAAGCTTCTTCTGTGTTAAGGCAATTTGTGGGATCGCATTTGAGAATTTTAGTAAAATTAGAAACATCATTATTTTTTCTGAAGTGTACATGATCGTTTGGGATTTGTAAATGGCTATGGGCACATGTATGGTAATGAAAAAATTGCTTTCGGAAGTAGTTTTATAAATGTGTAAACATTTAAAAAGTTTTTAAAAATCATTTCACAACATGGAAATCGCATAATTTAGTGTCTTGTGTATATAAAATGTGTATAACAAATCTCTTACTGCAAAAAATCTACTACAAAATCAAGTAGATTGTAAGTGTTTTATCAGAGTGTGCTATTGACGAATAGTGAACAAAACTGAATAAATATGTAATGCGGCCACGTTTTTTTGTTGAAAGGCTGGTACACTACTATAATGTATTTGCCTAATGATTTAGTGTTTGCATTCGTCACATCTTACAATACACAATTGTGTGTCACTTCCTCGAGGATTTAGATCCGAGATATTGACTACTGTAAATGAGTTTTTTTCATGAGAAACGTTAGCTCTTGCAAGTGGTAGGGTAAATAATTAATCTGTTAATGCGCGAGTGATGAATACCCTTATTTACCTCTTTCAACGTTTGTTAACTCTTTTGTAGAAACAAAATTAAAGCGAGTCGATCGCAGTCTAGGATAAAAAAATGTGGAAATTGGATTACCTGGAATTCATTGTTACGCAAGTTAAAAGTAGAAATTAATAAAATGACCTTCTCCTGAAAAAAATCTTGGCCCTCATTAAGAACATTATTTTTAATATATATTTTTAATTACGTCAAAACATTGTTTGACAATATATATCATTAAAAATTAATTGAAAATGTTCCATCTGCAGGACAAAAAATAGTAAATGCCACAAGCATTTCATTTTGTGTGACCTTTTGTGTGACATTTCCCCACATGATTAAGACTTGAGAATCCCCAGTAAGGATATTTCAATATAGTACATTTGTATGTTTTTACAGAGTCAAAAATAAGTTTGATTGACAGATCACCATTGTCGTACTTCATGTCGATAATAATTATCATATAATAATCTTGAACGTAATGATAAATTTAAATTTATCTATTTACTGCTTCTTCCTTGCTAAGAGTATTTATCGAAACAATAGGAAGAACTCTGATGATGTAAAAAATAAAATTGTATAAGATTTATTTTTTATTTCTTTAGTCAAAAACCGTATGTTGGAGAAAATCATCTGCGCACGCTTTCTTGACTCTCGGAATCCTTTCCCAACAATTTAACTATTAATAATTGAAAGATGAAAAAATAATAGTAATAATAATAATAATTTCCTTTTACAGGCCTCGCAATCATTGACACAATCAGGAGGGTGGTCTTCGCCACGGTGAGACTGTTACGGGTAGTTGCTTATGTTTAATTTAAAATAATTAATCAGAAAGTCTAATTTGATACTTAAACTACCATCAAAATACTAATATATGATCCATCATTCTATTCCTCTTTTTTAATGTGTAGGCATCGCTGATATGGTTCCAATTAAAAAATCAAAGATGATTAAATTTCTCGGAAACGAAAAATATTACGGACAATACCTCTACAGTATATTACTTGCCTCATGATTCTGCATTGTTGAGCGAAAACTGTTATTCGATATTTTGAACCGTTTAGAAGTTATGGGAGTGGCCCATAGTTGGGGGACACCTGTATTTTTCATTTTCTAAACACAATATTGCATTCGGGAAACGATCGGAATTCACTGACAAATGTATCCAGTTGTAAGAAGAAAAGAATTTCTAATATACATGTTCTTGAAACAAAACAGGCAAAAGAAATTGGCTAAAAAAATTAGTATACCTAGGAATGCACTGAATAGTCGGAAGGAGGGTGTTTAATAACAGAAATCTATAAGAAATAACAAGAAATTTCATCTTATCTGACCGAATTAGATGAAGGTTCAGAATCAAACTTTATATCGAAGTTTTGTTGAAATTCTCGATTGTGTTGAATTTTCATGATTTTCACAAGTCTGCGATGAAAAAACACAAGAGATAGATGATATTTTTGTATATTTTTGTGTTGATTTAAAAAAAATAATGAAAAATTTCAATCATGGCAGGTTTTCTTGGAAAATTCAATCCATTTTTTTAAAGTTTTATTATTTGCCATACTTTTTCGGGCGTTTCTAAAGAGGCAGCTAAATTGTTTGGCTCCAGATTGAAAGAAAGAAAATTATTGGTCAAAGGAACCTCTCATAGGTAGAAGCAAGGTACATATGCATCTTGTACCCAACTTGCATATATGCAGCTTGGGTACAAGAATCGAGAAAAGGAAGTTGTTAAGATCATTGGGTAGTGTGAATATAGTGCGATTTTTATAAATCTGCACCTCAAGGCCCGTCTTCACAGTGGCCTTATATCACTGCATTTCGCGTCTTTGTCAGTCATGCTGCTAGACGTAGCATGATGATATGATGTAATATCAAACACTCTTTTAAATTAATTAAAAAATAAAAATTAAGTTCTTACTGAGGGTCAAAGTTTTCTTCAATAGTCTAGGTTATTTTATAAACTTTTATTTTTTACCTCAGGATCAATAAAATTGAAGCAACTTTCACATTTTTTGGATTTTATGCTGCGTTCGATTTGCTTTTTTTTTCTACAAAAGAACTTACACAACGTTGAAAGCGACAATTCATGGTATTGACCACTCGTGCTTTTCCTAACTGATCAATTATTCACATTACCGCTTTCAAAAGTTGACGTTCTTCTTGAAAAAAGCTCATTTATGCTACTCAATAACACTGGCCTAAAACCTAGTGGAAGTGAGAGTCATAATAGAGTTTTGCAACTTATGACGAAATCAAGAATTATACAATTGCGGAAATACTTGTTAGTAGTTTTACAGCTTTCTACAGAAAAAATTGGCAGCCCAATATTAGTAATATATAATTATAAAAACTTATAATCTTAAACTTAACTAATATACTAGATTTTTAAGTAGATTTTGAGCACCAGTTCTAGAAGATTTTGCGCCGTAAGAGATTCTTGTACATGTTTATTTATAAAAAACACTAAATTTTACGCCTGAGAGAGAGAGAGAGAGAGAGAGAGAGAGAGAGAGAGAGAGAGAGAGAGAGAGAGTGAGTGTAAAATACTTTTAGAAACATTTTAAAAGACATATCAAACTTTTTCATAGATATCTTCAATATTATTTGCGTGTCCACAGCGGATTATCGTAGATCAATCCAATACCATCATGTATTCTTCAGAAAAAAACTATGGTGTTTCTT
Source organism: Teleogryllus occipitalis (assembly GCA_011170035.1). Lineage (NCBI taxonomy): Eukaryota > Metazoa > Arthropoda > Insecta > Orthoptera > Gryllidae > Teleogryllus > Teleogryllus occipitalis. The sequence continues at coordinate 9,805 of BLKR01016507.1, read as the reverse complement.
GTTTTATTAAATTTTTCAAATGCCATCCCACACATTGCCTTACTCCAGAAGGAGCGTGAAGACAAATTTTGGCAACGTCGATTGTGTGATGCAGTGCGTTGGTGCTTTAAGGGTTGGCGCAGTGGTGCTTCACGGAAGAGACGAGTTGCAAGAGGCCTTGACCAGGGCGCTGCACTTCGCCTCCATCGCCCCCGTCGCCCTCACCGATCGCCCACAATCGCCCGCGAACTACTGGTCATTCAGGGCACGCCCTTCTGTGGAAGTTACTACACTGCAAGACATCAATCAAATATTCAAGGAAGAAATGACACACTTGATACCAGAAAAAGCTAATGCTCCCTTCTTGCAATTGTGGATATGACAGAATTTCAACACAATCAATCTAAAAAGTGGTTTCATAAATTGATTTCTTCAAATAATTCGGAAACAGCAACAACTAAGAAATCTCGAGATTCCTCTAAATGTTTCAAAGATCCACTTTTGTGGCAAGAAATTTCTAATATTATTGGCACACACAAAAATATACAAAATAGACGCAGGTCTCCGAATATTGAAGTTGCATTGAATTTATGTGGAAGAGAGAGTGCAAGTCAATTTTGGTTCATACGTAACCAGAAAAATAATCAAACAATTCATCGTAATATTACTATTAGTCAGTGTACCGTAAATCTGAATTTACTAACGTTTTGGAAGAAAAAGGACGGAGAGAAGATATTCGACGGCAGAGAATACTTTATATTGAAGTTATTTAAAACGTTATATAACATTGAAAAACATGAAGATGAAAAATTTTTTCTTGTGTGTTGAAAGGAAACGGCGACGTTTCTTTTAATAATATGTACTTAGAGAAGCACAAACTTCATCGTATTGATTACACAGCATCTGTATTTCAAGATGATGTGTATATTGTGTTAAGAAAAACTTCAATTATACCATTCAGTTTGGTTCTAATACTACCGTATCAAACTTCAGTGTGGATAGCAGTTTTGTTTTCTGTTGTAACTTTGTCTTTAATATGGCTTATAACTGAGAAGAAGGAACTCATATAACGAATCAATTTCCCAAAGGTAGTCCGGGCAGTTTTTGACACAATACAAATTATACTTGGGGGAGGATGTCCGCGATTTTGCGAAAGGACGTCTCAACACCTCGTTCTTATGACCATATTGCTTTCATTTTTAGTATTATGTAATGCCTACACGGGCCAGCTGCTTGGATGTTTGACTTCACCTCCTTATTACAAGAATCCCTCTACAATCGAGGAAGCAGTCAGTGTCATAAGAAATGTATATTCATATTTACGTTTGTCCCATGTTACTAATTCTTCAACAGCTTCCCCAGTATTACGAAATCTTGGGAGAAAAATTATTTACGTAGGTTTCAAAGAAACGAGAACGCGCTTAAAGCAAATCGTTGAGAATGGAATGGATGGTTTCATTATACAAGGTTATTTTTTCAACATATATAGTAGAGAAAGGAGTCTCCTTTCTGAAAATGGACGATTTTTGTACAAGGTTCCAGAGCCTATCGTGGCTCCCGGGCATCTTGCATTTATGGTGAACAAGAAATCCCCTCATTATGACATCATCAACCATATTATACTGCGGGTTGTGGAAGCAGGTCTGTACGACTATTGGAACCACGGACAGATGCACAAAATGATCCTCAATGGGATTCTAACCTCTGAAACGTCAGCGGAAGTGGCACCGCAACCACTGGCAGTGAACCAAGCCTCAGGGCCATTCTTTTTGCTGTTTTGTGGTTTGCTTTCTTCCATAGGCTGTTTTCTGTTGGAGATTCACCTGAAACTATCTTTATTCTTTACTTACAAAAGGTGACACATTCTAAAAGAAAAACAACGGAGAAACAGAGTTGCACATATTAATAACCGCACTCTCCCTTGCGCATATTGATGAAGGGAGATGGCGGCATATTGATTGAGGATAATGAGCGACATAGTGATAGTTGGATGAACGACACTCGAGAACTGCCCCTAAATTGCCATGGCTTTAGGTAGTTAGTTACGGTACTCAATTTTTTTACGTTATATGTGAGGATTAGGATCAAGCAAAATTAAAATCCTTGAAGAATATAGATTATGTAACTCAAGATAGACAGTGTGATAATATATTCAGTGTTACTGCAAGTTGTACATTTGGGGGGGGGGTATTTCCCCATGATTATGTAGTGCACAAATTGCAAAAATAAAAAAGTAGAATGAATTACTGAAAATTTTTATTTACACCGATACTAAAATTTATATTATTTAAACTAGATATGCTACATAATATCACAGACACTTTCTCGTACTACTTAGTTTTCTAATTTCTTTGGTCTGTACTAGCTTTTCAGTGTTTTAAAAAATCGTTTAAACGTTGCTGTAAATGCGAAATTTGAATTTCTTTTTTACATAAAACATTTTAGTTTCCTCGAAACTTCATACATCATTCAATGCACACGTACACATAAATTCAATAATGTGGACCAATTGCCGCTAATTTAAATATTAACGACGTGAGAGAAGTGTAAAAACACGTTTTTGAAATTTTTAAAAACAAAATAAAACAGCAAAATAGCATTTATGTCATCTTAAACAGTATAATTATCACAATCCATACGAAGAGTTTAAATAAAATTGAAACAATTTTTGAGAAATAATTGTTTTAGACTTTTTTATTATTACGCAAATTTCAGGCAATATTACGCGAAAACTGCTAAAATGTTAAAAGAATGTACGTGACCCTTATGAAAGAACTAATTTTGGAAAACAAATGTCAATTGAAGGAAAAATCCCTTTCTTCAATTTTGTAGTTGGAGGAAGACGCTGAAAAAAAAAATTGGCAATTTTTAAAATTCATAATTAACAGTAAAAATTGGATTTATGCCATTTTTATAAGCATATTTCACTCTATACTTACACTATTTACGAGAAATTTAAAGAACAATTTTGAGTAAATTCTGAAAAAATGTTGACAAAGTTTTGTAATGTCTTTGTTCTAGGCTAGTTTGCTGGGTTATATGAAAATTTCCGTTGAAACATTTGGAGCTAAATTGTAAGAAAATGTCTTTTAGGCGTTACTGTAAATGCAAAATTTGAAGCTCTTTTACACAAAAAACTTTTGAATTTTCGAGGAACTTCAATAGAAGTCATTTAAAGCACTTCCACTCACAAATGCAATAATGTATTCAAATCGCTGGATATGTGCGTATTATGGGGTGAGAGATATTTCAAAAAATTTCATTTGCGTATGTTTAAAAAACAACAACAAAATAATGCAATAAAATGACGTTTGTGTCATCTTAAACACTCTATTTAGCACAATCACTACAACTGTTTTTGAGGTAATGGTTTTTGATCGTTTCTGAAATTGCGGAAATTTCACCACATTTTTACAAAAAAGTTTGAGTTTGAGATCTCTTAAGCCACAGGCCCTCATAAATGCAATAATGTGAAAAAATGTCCTTTCAAGTCTATATTAACTACGTGAGAGAAAAGTAAAAAAAAGATATCTTTGTAATTTTTGAAAAACTAAAAGAATACAGCAAAATGGAGTTTGTGTCATTTTATATAATACGTTTAGAACAATCCCTACCAAAAGATCAAAGAAAAAATTGGAGCCATTTTTGAAAAATGCTTGTTTTTGTTATGTATTAATATTACATATATTTCACGCAAAATGCGCTAAAACTCTTAATTTAAACAAATGTACCTGACCTTAGTGAAAAAGGTAATCATGTAGAACGAATTTTCTATGAAGGAAAAATCTCTATCTTCAATTTTGTAATCGAAGCAAAACGCTGAAAAAATCGAAACTTTTGCAACTTTCGAAAATGAAGAGTTGACAGTGAAAATCGAATCTCTGCTACTTTTATAGGCGTGTTTCACTGTATTTTTAGAAGAAGTTTAAAGAAAAGAATTGGAGCCATTTTGAAAAAGTTTTGAAAAGGTCCCAGGTGCTTTAAGTAAAGTACCTCCCAAAATTATACAATGTTTTTCAAAATCGCAAAGATTCGAGTGGAGCCAGATCAATCGGGGAATTATATTTTGAAATATGGATTATTTGAAAGTCATAATAAAATTAGAATTAAAGTATTGTGAGGTCCCGACATATTACCTTATAAACATGCCGGATGTTTTGTTGATACATCACCAAAATATTTTTTTATTCACTAATTTTCAGGACATGGATTTCTACATCAGAATGTCTTCATACGGACAGCATTGGACAATAACGTGAAAGAATAGTTAATAATAGTTAAATAAAATTACTATACTATAAAAATAAATATCATGAGCTTCTGTGATGAACAAATAAAATTACATTAATGTTGTATCTACATTAGCAATAAAATTTAAAACGGAACATGAAACTATACTACAATTTTCAGTAAATATTCTCGTTCTATTACAGACATTTTTTTCTTTCTTTGCACTAATAACACTGTTTTATTTTTCAGTTTACTATATTAAAGTGACTTTTGTTATTTTCGACTCTGTTGTTCTCGGTTCACATATCACGGAAGCTTCTTCCTCGCTTTATCATAACTGCAGCTCCGAATTAAATTTGTGGAAGTTCTTGTCTTCCTTCCTTTCGCAAAAATAATTTTATTACACAACTTCTCTTACTATTAAAATATTACTTTGTCTAAAACACAGCCAAAAACTTCCTGTCTCGAAATACTTTTGGTTCTCTTGTTTTCAAAGCGTCTTATCACCGTCCATTGTCCATCTCCACCCCCCGCCGACCAATGCTCAAGGGGTTTACACATGCATAATGCTCGTTGAAAATAAACACGTAATGTCTATATCCCTATATCGTATCTTAGAAACTTCTCAGGTGTGCAGATGTGCGAATGTGTGGTTTCCGTCGCTCACGGCTAGACCAATTCCCGCGTACCAATCGAGACATACGAAGTGTCATTCAACACGTCTCGGTCTTCTGACAGGGAACTGATAATTTGTTTTCGGATTCGACCAAATATTAAAATAAATTTCTAAAAACGTGTTTTTGCATGTTCTGGGGCTGTGTTCTTAGCGAGTATGCTGAGAATTAAACCAACGCCACCTAATGAGATGTATGTAGGTGAAGTTTATTAAACCCAGCCCTCTGTGATTATTTTCGGTCCATGGCACCATAATTTTCTTCCATGAGGTGGGCACCCTGATTGTTTACAAACTGAGCATTTGAAATGAAAATCGCTTGGCAGAATTTGTTGTGAATTTTTTACAAGATTCCAAGTATTTCACGGGTATTTTTATAATAAGTTTGCAAATAGCCTTAGAACATTGAATTTGAAGAATATGAACTAAATAAGCAGAAAACCAGCAAAGTAAGAACGATAGAGCTTTCCAGAACACGTGACTTCCGATGGGAAGCACAGACGCCTTTGGGTGGCATGCGGCAGACCACAAGCCCATAGCTTATAGATAAAACAGGACCAAGTGTCTACTTTCTTTTAAAACGTCGTGATCATTCTTCATTGGAGGTTATCCTCTGCCTACAATGGATTAAAAACTTTTTTTTGTTTTGTTTAGGTACACTTTCTCGCAGTGAGATGTTATTTTTTCTTTAAAATAAAATTGTATGTTCACGATAACCAAGTTGAGTCCGATAGCGGACTAGGGCAAAGGGGGGCAGGAGAGACAGAGTAAGCTTTATAGATGCTCTACTGTTCCCAGAAGTCATTAATGATAACTTATAGCACCCTCGTAACAAAGACGACAAACTATTTCTGCTTTGAAGTAAAAAAAAGTTGTATGATTATTTCAAGTCAATAGTAGGTTACACATTCCGCTCAACTTCGTAATTCGCAATTCACACTAAACATTTTCCTGCCATTGTCATGTTTTACGTGAAAACGTATGTAGATTTTCGAAACGAACGAAATTTTTACCAAAATTCATGGCAATTAACATGAAAATGTGAAAATTACGTTGGTTAGAGCAAGATGCCTGAAATATATAACAGTCCTCTTTCATAGTATTAAACAAATGAAATATTTTTCTATGTCGTAGTAGAGTTTGGTGAGATTTCACCATTTAGGTTTTTTGAGTAATAAGACCGTAAAATTTGTTCTTTTAATATGATTAAGATTATAGTCTCACCTTATTCTTACGGTAATAGAGCCGACTAGAAATTTTGAAAAGGTGAGGAAGCTAGGTATTGAAAATGTTTTTAAAACAATCCTGCTTATGTAGTAACTAGTATCGCAAATAATCAATGAACGCAAATTAAAAAAAAAATCTTTTGAATTAACAGGGAGGAATTCTGCAAATTAATGTCTAAAGTCAAATGTTGACACAATTTTGAGGTGATCGGGACGGTAACGCGCAACTCCCCAACACCGCACGCATTGCGAGTGGCAGTACATAGGCGGCCAAAATTAATTTAAATTTTGCGCCGTACTTGGAATTAAATCATTTATAACAATTCCATGGCGCTAATTAACAGCAAAGGGCATACATTTTAAACGTCCCGCGTTGAGCTTATAATACTTTTTTCTGTAAAAACAGCGGGCGGGCTTCCGAACACATTTTTCGTATGAAACTCTTTGAGAGGACTGAACTGCTTTGAAAATTTGAGCTGTTTTCAAAGACGCTCGCGAGATCGCGCCAACTACTGGGAAGCGACCAGAGATAGCATTTCGTATTGTCGGCAAATTCTGATAATCAGATGCCTTTCCAAATAAGACGCCTCGAATGTCAATTATTTGAGAATATTCAGCCGAGTGGTTTCACAAAGGATCGCCTCGTCAGTAAAAAGCCGAAATAATTCACTGCATCTTGGCTGCATTGAAAATTACATTTTAAGGATTGGTAGCGTGCCTAGCTCACACAATTGCAGCATCCGTGAAACCAACGCGTTGGCGCGCGATCTCCGATTAATAACACTAACACGCCCGCATTACGAGAGAAAATGATTTCTTTCCACCAAGACAAGGTAATACTGACAACTTCTTCAATACTTATAATTATTTCACTGAGATAAGCTAAAAGTTCTTAAACAATTGACTTTCAGAATTTTCCCTGGTGTTGGGGTTCAAAAAGGCGGCAGGAATCTATTCAACCCGAATCATTGTCTGATGGTCTCCCGAAAACTCAAGCTATTTTGCAGCCTCAATAGCGAGCTTCCTTCAAATGGAGTGGCATGTTCTCTGCAAGAGTTCTACAACTTCCCTTGGTTCACTAGGCGCAATGAAAATCTTCAATCCTTCAAAATCCTCACTTCCTGTCGTCTAATCGTAGGCTACTGTGGCTAGTCATGTCAAGGCTTTCGGCTGTCAGGGTGACACCATGTCGAGGGCAGTGATGCCTAAGAAGCACCAAGCATCACTGCCCTCCACGCGAAACCCCCGACAGCCGAGAGCCTTCACACTCCCTATCGAGTTACCTTTTACTACATGTTTAATATGTAACAAAATGGTTTTCAGACTTCATTCAATTACAGCCGTCAACGTACTAACTGAATGCGGTGTTTGAAAATGGCAGTTTCTGGCATCCATCGATGCCAATTACTATTAGTTACGAGCTAGTCAATTTCTGGCCATTTACTGTCAATTTTTGGGCAATGACTCCTAATTACCAACTAGCCAATTTCTTGTCAACCATTAATCTTTCTTCGACACACGTCCATCCGGTGTAACGCTCGCCACTACTGACAGGGATGGAATTACTTTGCCCACCATACATTTCACACAGATTACTCGAGCTATTCATTAACAACGAAATACTGAAGTGAAAGCTACCGAATTGTCATCTATAGCACGTGTCGCCCCACAGACCAATATAGTAGGCAGTGCGAAAGATGCTTTGCAAAGGGAATTTTTTCTCCCTCACCCAGCAGAAATTAAAGAAGACCCCCGGCAGATTCCCCTGCGGTTGCGAATGAAGTGCTGGGTGGAAAACTGCGAGGTGCAGCAGGCTCAACACCCGCAGGGCGACGCGGGAGGGCTGCGCCCTGGGGGACGGAAGTGGACTGAATCTTGTGGACGGTGAGGGGGTGAGGACAGCGGGGATAGTGAGAGCAGAGTAGGGGCCGGCGGATGTGTGAACTGACTGATGGGGACGGTGAGGGCATTGCGGCCATCTTCAGTGCTACAAATTATAATAATAATAATAATAATAATAATAATAATAATAATAATAATAATAATAATAATAATAATAATAATAATAAATAATAATAATAATGACATTAATATACTAAATTACATTTTTAGAGTCAAATATAGGATATTATTGTAAATAAAATTAGAATTTAAGTGAAATATAAAATTGGAATATAAAATGTGAACATATAACCATAATTTTGAATAGAGAGTACTAATAATAGATGTACTATTCTAAAGTAAAGAAAAGTAAATGAAATACAAATAATGTAGGCCAAGGATAAGTGAATAAATAAATTTAAATGAGCAAACTGACATACCGAGTCTGAGGTGGCTGGGGGCCTTGGTCCAAACGAGACAGCGAGGGTGAAGAGCATTGCCCGCTATTTAAAAGACAAAAAGCTTTCTGCTGAAATAAACAAATACGACAAAACAACGCCTCAATTCCATTTCCATCATAGTTTTTAATATCAATTTTCTTCTTCTTTGGTCCCTAGCTGGCGGCAGTTGGAGGGGGCTGTCCCCGTAACCAAAATGGTGCTGTGGGTGTCGCTGGATTCGGGACACTTCTGATGCTGGCAGTTGGTGACGGTCCTTGACATCACTGATGTTGAGAAGGCGGCTCCTCAGATCTTCCTCGATGTTCTTGAGCCAAGTTTTCTTTGGGGTCGTTCGCTGGAACTTCCAGTGGGTTCGTCATTGTCCCCAAAGGAGTTGGCGTGGTAGTCAGGTGATGATCATTGAACAGACATAACCGAAACATTTCAATCACCGTTTTTTAATGCGCTCTTCGATGAGTGCCTGGTGGTCGCACTTTACACGGAACACAAATGCCAGTTTGGAACATGGTCGCGGAAAGAAATTCCCAATATCTGTCGTAGGTATCACATTTTGAAAACCTCGAGCTTCTTGACGTCAGACTTGAGGAGCACCCTAGTCTCCGATTTATAGAAGAGTATTCGGAGGATGGGTGTCCGAAAGAGGCGGATTTTGGTATTGTGGGAGATATTCTCCTTCGTCAATAGGCACCATTTGAGCGTGACGAATGATTGTATTTAGGGTGATAAACAAATAATTAAATGTGGTTTATAATCATTCAAGCTATTTCAGTGACCGACTGTGCTGCAATATTTTTAGTAACACCATCTTCCTATAAGAAAAAAATCAGAATTAAAAAGAAATATCATTTCTTAGAATGAGTGTTCTCACTCGCCATGTTTAGCTACAACTCATTAGTTTCGTTCGGTTAGTTGGAGTAGGGAGGTCAGTAATATGATCCACAACAAACATGTAGATGCTTTCACGAGTATTTAGTTCAACGTTACGATTAATAATCGTAAGTTAGTTTACTTACTAATTTATGGACGTCATTATAAACATTCTAAGCCTTCTTTAGCACAAGACACTCAAAATATTTCTCAGCATTCGTAAGCATTTCTGTAAAATGAATTAATTAACATTCAGAATTTTACAGAATTATTACAATTTTTGGGACACATTTCTACTGAAATGTAAAACAAAGAACTTAGATTTTATTTAACTCAGTTAGTTTAAACACTAAACATTTTAATGACCAAAATAGATGTAACAACAGGAATGAAGAAAAGCTAAGAAAACTGACAACGAAGTTCAAGGCCTCTTCGAGTGCTAATTGTTGGCAATTGGCTTAAAACGTTAAACTAAATATTCAATGATT